>JAJOOO010009067.1:0-55012 GCA_029582685.1 Solanum piurae
TCATTTGTATAATTCGCGGATTTGTATAATTCGCGGGTACATTTGTATAATTCAGTTATTTTTGTATAAACTCGAAATAACGAATTTATACAATTACAAACATCAGAAGTGCAAATAGTTATACAAATTATATTAAAAAAATTCTGAATTATACAAATTATATTATACAAATTCCGAATTATACAAATGCGCGAATTATACAAAACTAAAAAGCTGAGTTGTATAATTATAACTAAAAGTAAGCTGCGAATTGTAATTAAGGTAAACTATAGCTATATTAAGTAATTAACTAGTATATATTTGCTTATACGCGTAATTTTCCCATTAATTAATAAGTTTGCTTAAGCATTGAGCTTGAGAACTTCATTATAGCTTGGACAATTAATCCACCTAATCACATCTAATTAACTGACTAAAGTACTTATTTTAAGTACTCAAAATAATTCTAGACTATAATGTCAACTTAAGAAATATTTTCTTGTAAATTATTCCATAATTGCTTGTATATATGAGATAAACTTTAAAGTGAATAAATAATGGTTGACATTACTATATACTATATCAAAATTCAGATCTGCAATAATAATTTGTTTATGTGGAATCATCCAATACCACAAGATTAAAACTAAATACTCCATGAATCAGACAAAAATAAAATTATTATGAAAAAAATAAATTAATTTATTGAAACTATGAGGAACACTAATTTCTTTTTTGTAGCCATAAGTTATGGCACAAATCTTTTTGGAAGATATAGGACCAATAACAACATGACACTTGTTGAAAAAAATTACTTAATGTGAATGATGATAAGATCAGAATCATACTAATTCTTGACTTTGGTTAGATATTAGAACAAAGGTTCTCTCATGAGATTTTCATGTTTAACATTTGGATTTTATGTTTGAACTATATATATTGATGGTGTAATTTTCAAAAATATTATCAGTATATTTTAACATTTTATAACATGATATTAGTTAATTATCAACACATTATTAATAATAGTCTATAATAATCTAATTGTGTAATATATATTTTTTCTAGCCAAAAAATAATAATATATATATATAGAAAAAAAAGAGTTTTGAAGCAATGATAAAATTATCACTTAACTTATAGGTTATGAATTCGAGTCGTGGAAGCAATCACTAAGACTTGTATAAGCATTAGATTATAATGTCTATATGAGGTCCTTGTCCAAATATTATTAACGTGAGATTTTTTTTTTATTCAAACTTGAAATTGATAATATACTTTTAGATGATTTATTTAATTTTATTTCTTCTAGTTCGACACACATTTCCACGATCATTTTTTTTTTACTTTATAAAATTTGCAATGTGTTTGGTGAGCTAATTATTATATATGTAGTGATATGTATCAAGAAAAACTCTTTTGGTCTTTGGACGCAAGCATTATTGTGAATCTAGTGACAAAATCAACTATTCCCTAGAAATCCTTTTTAGTGGTTCCCTCTTTGCAATATATGAAATTAAGCAAGATGAGGGGCATGATCTTGGTGAGATTTAGTGGCGTATTCAGATTTTTTGTGAGTAATATCATTTTTTATATTGATATTATTTTGATAAATCTATGCCCCATAACATCATTTGGAGCAAGATATATGTGTTCTTGGTAATCAGATTGCATGAATTTCATATTAATTGTATATAAAAGTATAATCACCATTACTAGAATTGAAAGACAATAATTTAGAACAAAATTATTTGTAAAGTTTAACTCAACTCACCGCTGTCAACCTCAATTATATATATAATAAATATATTAAAATGTATATATATTATAAGATCATCCTTATTATAAGCCTATCAAATTTTGAATTCGCTAATATTTTAAGATGTAAGTCAAATACTTTTTTGCAATATTACATTCCCATTCGTATAGTCCTTCATATTTGTTCCATTCATCCTCTTTCCTCTCCCCCTTTTTTTTTTTATATTATTATTATTATTATTTTAGCTAGTTATTACAATATATATTGATTCTTTTGATACTTGTATTATTTTCATTTTAGCAAGAATACATTAATTGACAACAAAAAAAAACATCCTACTTGAACAAGAAGATCAATTCTTGCATATATTATTTGTGTAAATGTAAACTACCAAAGTCACATGTAGTTGTTGAGAATTAAGTTCATTATATAACAAATGTCGACATGTTTTATTAAGATGAACAATAAATGCGACACACACAAGTTTCCACATAAGCCTTTGACAACTATTTCCATTTGATGTCTCGTATTTGCACTAAAAATCTGTGGAATATTATAGTTTGTGGCGATGCTTTTAATAAGATTTTTTTTGTATTTTCAAAGCTTGAATTTTGAAATATTTTATTAAAAGATGACGGAATTCTAACCATCTCAATATTAATTCTTTGATCACTAATTGTGAGTTGGCGGATTGAGACATCTTCTTTAATATTTTTAATAGAAACGATTTAAATATGACTTCATAGTCTATACTAATAAAAATTGTGCAAATTTGTCATCCGTTACTTATCTTTGCCCTTATCGTTGTAATCTTTAAAAACTTAGATTTACCCAACCTCATATAAAGAACATAGTTGATCACCACACTCATACTTTAAAGATATATTTATGAAGTTATTTTCAAATGTTAGAACTCGTAAAGCATATAATATATATATATATATATCCACTAATGTGGGAGCCTCACAGCCGCGCAAGCTGAAAGCAAAATAATCATATGGACGGCTCTTTCATAATACGCATTGGAACTAGAGAAATTATTAGGTAGCAACTAGCAATACGAGAATCAAGCCACATGCAATCAAAAATTGAATGATTGTTATTCCACTTACGGTTACAATGCCTTTATCGAAGCAGAACAAGTCTAATACTTCAATCTCGATTTCCAGAAATTCCATTTTGATATAAGCTCGGAAACTCATATCTTTATATACGAAATTACTTCT
This sequence comes from Solanum piurae, assembly GCA_029582685.1. Taxonomy (NCBI): domain Eukaryota; kingdom Viridiplantae; phylum Streptophyta; class Magnoliopsida; order Solanales; family Solanaceae; genus Solanum; species Solanum piurae. The sequence continues at coordinate 2,965 of JAJOOO010009067.1, forward strand.
TTTTCATTTTATTTTTTTCACTCAGAGTCCGGAGTCTACATTGAAGCCCCAACTAAATCCGGAGGGGAGTGCTCTCTCTCTTCTGTGTCAGCGAAGGAAGGATAAGAGCAATCGGCTGAATGATTGTTATTCCACCTACGGTTACAATGCCTCTATTAAAGCAGAACAAGAACTAATACTCCAATGAGTCCAACCCCAATTTTCAGGAATTCCATTTCGATCTAAGCCCGAAAATTCATATCTTTATATACGAAATTATTTTTTTCTTTCTAAATTCCTTTCCTCTCTTATCGTCAAGTGGTGGAACACTACTTTCTTTTTACTAGTTCTTACATAAGCATTTTGTAGAACACATTGCAGGGCTACAATATCTCGTACACGTACTATCACGAAGTTACACTCTTTTTAAGTTTGAAATCCACAACAACATCATGAATTTCAAAATTATGACAATATCCTAAAATTTTAACTTACTCAAGTACTAGTAATTATTTTTCAAAATGATCGAAAAGTGGCTAGGCCTTGCAATATTTACCTTGTTCCTTTTGCGGCCCAAAATCAAATAATTGCGGCCCAAATATTGTTCATATACCTGATCCCCAATTTTAAAGCCCATTTACACAGCCCAATGGCCCATTTCATAAAACGCCGTAGTTTCTAGAACCATAATAGAGTTGTTTAACTCGATTTTTTTTCTTCACTCACTTTCACAAACCCTAACAGCGTAGCTGATCGCCGAGCAGTTTTCCGGTTCACCCTGCCGGAGCAGTTGAAGCCGTTGGCCGGTTTGTTCTATTCTCTATATATCTATATGTACACACTTAAAATATGTTCTGTTCTGTTAAAACTGAGAGCGAAATTATATAATCGACGTCGAAATTGATTGAGATTTTACATGTTTTTCTTAGAGAAATTGTTATTACCTGATGGAATGTGTAGTATCATTGGAATTCGCACCAGCTGATTTTTGAATTATCAGGATAGTACTTAGAAGTGATGAATGATCATTTTGCAGTGTTTTTTTTTCTCACTTAGGCCGAGATTTTGGGAGGTCAAAAATGTGGTTTTTCTTCAAAAGTGCTTATTTTTAAAAATAACTTGTTGTTTGGATGTGGGTAGCTGGTTTGGAAGTGAGTTATGCCGATATTAAATTCGGCTCAAGTAATAACACGTATAGTAGCTGGTTAGAGGATAAGTAGTTCATGTATAAGACCATGACAGTGTTTGGTTTGCAATTTTAAGACCTGCTTAACTAATATATTTGTAAGTTACGAGGAAATATAGCATATTATTATATGCAGGATAGAAGGTGGATAACTAATTCATTAATAACTAATCTTGCATAACTAATATCTACTAAATTAATACATTAATTCCCTCATAACTAATCCAAGCATTATTAATACCTTCGTAATTCTAACCAGCTACCAAATAATCCCTAAGGGGTCGTTTGGTTGGAAACAAGTTATCCCATGGGGGGATTAGTTATCCTACCATGTATATGGAATAGCTTATCCCATCAATGTGGTATAAATGGTGGGATAAGTTATCCCAAACATGGCAACCAAACAAGACACCAAAATTTTATCCCAGGACTATTTATTTTTATCCCTCACACCAAAACGACCCCTTGTGATTGACCAAGATTTTGGAAGAAAATAAGTACTTTTGGGGAATAAAAGCTGATTTTCTGAAGTTAAATATAGTAGCTTGTGCCCAAAAGTACTTTTATTAAAAATACTTTTGGGATAAAAATCTCCTTTAAGCACTTTTTAAAGCTTGGTGAAACATTAATTGCTGTTCAAAATTGTTTTTTTTTTAATTTATTGGCCAAACGCAAACTGTCTCTCACAAAAAAAGGTACTTTCTTAAAAAGCACTTTTTAAATAACATACTTTTCAAAATAAGCTGATTTTAGAAGCTTGGCCAGATAGACATGTGTTTTAGGATGTCTTAGCTAGTTTGTAGTCCTAACACGTTTTAGCTTCAAGTCAGGTGTTTTACTCCAAATCATCTATGGATTCCAATGAAAATGGGCTTACTCAGCTCACTCCTAGTGATACTGGTGGTGATAATGAAATAGCTGGTGTGGATAACGGAGAAGAAGTGCATAACTCGAGCAAGAGAAGATCAATCTCTAAGGTGTGATGAATCTTTTGAAAGTTTCTTTTTAACCATATTCAATATAAATTTAAGGAGTAGAAGATAAACATCTAGACAATGGTGAAATTTTGTGACTGTTAAATGTTATAATAATCTGTTATTAATGATCTTGCAAATTTTCTGGTAACTGTTTCTGTTTATGTTTAGAATACACCATAAAATTAGGCTAGACATGTTAAAGGACACATTTTATATTGGTTTGTGACCTGTGAACATTTTAATGTGTATGCTCCATGTTTTGTTTATGCTTCTTCCGTATAGAGGGTGAATATGCTGAGCTAAAAGGGAGTTCCTTCTATTGTTACAGACTCACCCCTGGTATCAGGGTGTGGACACTTGAACTTCAAAATGGCATGTGTTTTGTCTATGGTCAAGATCACGTAGAACATTCCAGAAATTTGATGTGTTTAAGATCATGATATATGTTACACGAGATGAACCTGCTTAGCAATTGTGAGTCATCTAAAACCTGTTTAGTTTTATGATTCTTATATTGGATAAAATGGGATGTTCTTCCTTAAGAGAACATCACATCATGGAAATGAATACTTTTTAGTGCAAATGTAAGGAATTGGGGTTTTAGTTTTTCATTCTGGAAGTTAAGCTTTTATATAGGTCAGTCAAAGCAGGGTCAAAGCAGGGTCCTTCTGATTTTAGTGTGATATTGGAATTTAGTCATAGCATTTGATTTCCTGCGAAATAAATCAGAGCTGTGTATTTGGATATTACCCTTGTGCAACCCTTTGTCCCTGCCACTGTAGCACGTGTGTCACCCAGGGCATAAGGGGCATGATGATTTTAGCATTCTAAATACATGCTTTTCATTGTTCTAGTATCTCTTTGTTACTCGCTCCTCTTTATTGCTTCTGCTTTTGATAAACATTTCCAATGATTTTACATCTTTCAGCACAGTTCCCGTGATTATGAGGGCGAAAGAGAATCTTCAAGAAGCAGAGACATAGAGGGGGAAAAAGGACGTGATAAGGACAGAGGTAGGAGCAGAGACAAAGATAGAGATCGGGAAAAAGATCGCGATCGAAGCGAGAGATGTAGGACTAAAGGTAGAGATGATGATGCTAACGTTTCTGATGGTGGTCCTGAGAGCCGGGAATACTGGTAATCATTACTCACTGTAATCACTTCTGGTAGAACCGTTGACATATGTGCCACTGCATTTTCAGTGTTCTGGATTACCCACTGTATATTGTCTACTACTCCTTTTCGCATTATTTCGTTATTGTTACTGCTCGTGTTTCTGTATCCCCTTTTTTGAACTGCTTTGCTATGCTTAGGAGGGTCTATCGGAAACAACCTCTCTATCTCTACGAGTTAGGGGTAAGGTCTAAGGTCTGAGTACACTCTACCCTTCTAGACCCTGTTTGTGGAATTACGTTATGTTGTTGCCTTTTCATTGTTTTGCACTTGTGCCTTTTGCCTTCTTTTTGGTTGGGGACAAGCGGTGCGTAGTGTATTCATGTCCATGTGCTTTTTGTTGGTGCAGGCAGAAAGATTATGATAGAGAGAGGGATGAGAGGCACAAACATAGGTCAAAATCTTATGAGAGAGAGCGGGAGGAAAGGCATAGACACAGGTCCAAATCATACGACAAGGATAGAGAGGAAAGGGATAGGCACAGGTCAAAATCCTATGACAAAGATCGAGAGGATAGGCACGGACGTAGATCTCACTCAAGGGGAACATCTAGTCATAGGTCCAGATCACGTTCTCGGTCTCGTTCACGCTCCAAAAGGTAAGTTCTCTGCAGTCCATGAAAAACTGATAATTTATAGTGCAGGGAGGATTTGCTCACTATTGCATAGACTGATAGTTCTCATTTTTCTTTGGTTATGTTGAGGAATGTGACATAGCAGCAGAGATTTCTTGAACCCTTTTTCCTTTGGTTATGGAGATAAGATAGTTTTCAATGGTCCAATTGTTATTTCTTAAGTTGCCAAGGAGTAACATGGTTATTGAGGGTTCATATTTTATTTTTTTTGATAACCGAGAAATCCGTCTGTGACCCGCCCTTTGGACCAATCACAGCCTTCTAAACTCGGTGGATAATGGGCCCGCCCCTCTACCCTTCTCCACTTGAGGGTTCATATTATTGATGCCAACTTGTTTGACATTGAGACATAATAGTAGTTGTTCTGGGCTTTATGTGATTTCAGTTATGAATGTAATAGAAAAACCAGATTGATGAAGCTAATGTTAGTTCATTCATTGGCGTTGATCTGCAGATTACGCAGAAATATCCTCACTCTTGTGATAGGTAATTAGTTTCTGAAATGGGACACACTCCCTTGTTTTTAGGGGTCGAGGGTGTGAGGGTAGAATATGGTTTTTATTCATAGGAGGACAATTAAATGACTTAAGCTCTTGGAGCATCCAAGGGTATGATGTTCAATGAAGTTGGAATGAATACAATGGAAGACCAGGTTTCAAATCTCAACAGATGCAGAAAAAAAGAAGAAACTAGAATATTTTTTCAATTTGTCTAAGCCGTGGTAGACATAGTTACCACTGTAGCAGTGGAAGAATGTATACCTGGAATAGTGCAGGTGCGCCAAAGCTGGCCCAGACAATAACTTTTAGGAAATTTTGTAGCTTAGATGAGTTGGAAAAAACTCCACTGGGAGTGGAAATTGTGGATATGTCACTACTAATTGTGATGGTAGAGAGTTTAATTTCTCTTTCTTTTCTATCACTTTTTTTTTCTTTTTCTCTTTTTGGTGCTCTTTTATGTGGGTGGGTTGGGGAAATAAGTTAGTACTGTTGGTTATTTTAGTTGAAGGGTTTTGAAGCATTTCTCTAACTGTTCATACTGATATGCTTGTAGCAAAAGGGTCAGTGGGTTTGACATGGCACCTCCTACTTCTGCTCTGTTATCTGGTGCTCCTGCTCTTACAGGTACTTGCTTATTCTTATATATTGGCAATATTTTGATAACTGTTATTTTTTTTTCTCCTTTGGATGTAGTGTGGGAAGTTCTTACCAAAATGGATGGTTTCATTTTGGTATGTCGCTAGATTGACTGTTCACATTTTATTTCAGTTGATCGGTTGTTCGCATTCTATTTCAATTGCTTACTTGGTTAAATAACTCCGAAACTGAGAAAATCTTTGGTTTTTGTTGTCTTTGGTGTTGTTTCTTTGTTTAGTATGTCTTATCTTATGTTCTAAGAAGGCAACGTTGGGCTAGTTGCCCCACTGTGCTGACAATGGGCGTGAGCCAACCACTCTAGCTTTTATGTTCAAGGAAGACAATAAAAGGTCTCGTTCATCTTCAACCAGGGATTTTTTGTTTGGTAGCTTTCAAGTTATTTCTCCAAATTAATTTTGTAATATTTACTGAAGAATTATTTGAGGAAACATTGAAGATGTTCTTATTGTAATAGCCAAAGTAAAAAAAAAAAAAAGAGTAGATCTATTTGTTCAATGGTCCTTCTCATTGATGAACAAAGAAAATGTCCTCATTTTTATCCCTATGAGAAGCTTCTGCAGGTCTACTCCCTGGCACTGCCCCAGCTATTCCTGGAATGCTTCCTAACATGTTCCCTTTGGCCTCTGGACCGGTATTTTCTCCCTGTTGGAAATATAATATATTTTGTTCATAATTTTTTTGAATGAGTTTAAATTTATCTTTGTTTGTGGCAGCTTGGAGCTATTCCTGTTCTGCCAATTCAGGCAATGACTCAGCAGGTATTAGTTGTCTCTTCAACCACTTCCTTTTGTTCGATGTTCCATGATTAGCTCTCTGTCTGCTTTAATTGGATGCTCTTTTATATTGATGATATTTCAGAATGGTCACTTGACTTTTATAGATGTAGTGCAACAGAATCTTCTTCCTTCCATCTTATCTAATTGAAGGAAAATGTTAAATGTCATGCTCTCTAAATTTCACATTTGGCATAAAATTTTGAGTTGTAGGTTAAATCTCAATAGAATTGAGGAAATATTTTAGTATCAGAATTTATTTGTGAAGTTATTTGGCGGATCTTCTTAGAGTGCTTATTTCTCAGGCAACGAGACATGCAAGGCGAGTTTACGTTGGTGGACTTCCTCCGACTGCAAATGAACAGGTAATCTTTTTCATCCTTTAGTTCAGATGTTTTGAGCTCCCTATATTTGTGTGGAGTTAGTTGAGTCAGAGTTATCTTTGTTTATTAGTCTGCTGGTGGTTTCATATCTATTTGACTCATGCTCCTTCATTAGTCATCCCTTCTTCATAACTCATTTAAGTCCATCCATGTTTCAGTCTTGTATCAGTTCAAGCATTTTGACATTTCCTTAGCATGGCTGGGGTGGGTTTGAATGTTTTCCATTTTCACTCGAATAGCCCTTGTAGCTTCAGCTTAATATTTGTTCGACTTGCCTTTCTCAATATCCCCTAATGATATCAATTCCTAATTCGAGAAATTGCATCAGTTGTCAACTGAAGTAATGAACTTGAAATTCATGTGAAAATTGATATCATGATTCAAGCATTCCCTGGAGAAGCTTCTAGAACGCCACTATGTTGACTTTTTGATCTTGTCGTATAAAACAAGAGTGGGCGATGCTTTTTGACCTTTAAATGAATCTCTTAACGCCTCGGCAGATTGCATTTAAGTCATTAATAGCAGAGATATCAAATCTTTACAGTGCCAAAATGTTCATCAATCAATATAAATCACCAACAAATACAAAGGGCCCCCAAAAAACATCAACATCAACAATTACACCTCAATCTACATATCGAAAGCAAAGAAACTATATAGGAGTATTCAAGGAATATGCTAGCTACGCGAGTGAAAACATTTGTTTATCAAGAAAATAAGATGGAAGAAATATTCTTCATTTTATACGGGATCCCTCAAATTAGGGTTTGACTTACATTACATTAATCTATGCTTATATTGAAAATTTTGCAACTTCGTTTTTTCTATTAAATGGGAAATAATTTCTAGAACTAGGAAACCACTTGTTCAATAAATTTTGAACTTATAGGTTACAAATGAGATCCTAGAATGGGTAGATCGGACTTCATCTTATTTCTTCTGCCCGCATAACACAGGAACCTTTAAAGACATATTTCACTTATTTGAGCTTGTAGATTCTGTCTGCTGATAATATTTTGTCACCGTGCAGTCAGTGGCTACATACTTCAATCATGTTATGTCAGCAATTGGTGGAAACACTGCCGGTCCAGGTTAGTTACATTGAACTGTCTTCAGGTTTTGATGCAACTATGCAGTACCCATTCTTGGATGCTTTAATTTTTCACTATGTTTCCAGGTGATGCGGTCGTTAATGTTTATATAAACCATGAGAAAAAGTTTGCATTTGTTGAGATGAGATCTGTGGAGGAGGCCAGCAATGCCATGGCCTTAGATGGCATTATCTTTGAGGTAATCATCCTTGTAGTTTTGGGATCAGTTTATATTCTGAAGGCTTCTGAATCACCTGCAAAGACAGAATGTGAAAGGTTGATCTGGATTCATGTATAGGCTGGTATTTGTTAAAATTTGGGAATTGATTTTACACCCTTTACATTAGTCTGAGGCATGTATTTGATTGATGGTTGTGGTGTTGTTTCTTTTGTGTTGGTTCTTTTTTTTCTGCTGGCTCCTTTTACTTTATAGTAGTTAATTTTTTTGCATATGTAGGACTTGTTTTATATGTACTAGCTTTTGGAATATTATTTTTAGCATTGTACTATATTTAGTTCACATTGGAGAAAATTCAAACTTGTGCTTATATCGTCTCTTTGGGGCTTTTAGGGAACACAAGTTAAGGTCAGAAGACCGACTGACTATAATCCCTCTCTGGCTGCAACTCTTGGTCCGAGCCAACCAAATCCAAACCTTAACCTTGCTGCAGTAGGATTATCACCAGGATCCACTGGTGGGCTTGAAGGTCCTGACCGTATTTTTGTGGGAGGCCTGCCTTACTATTTCACTGAAGCTCAGATTAGGGAGTTGCTGGAGTCCTTTGGCCCTCTTCGTGGGTTTAATCTGGTCAAAGATAAAGAAACTGGAAACTCGAAAGGCTATGCGTTTTGTGTCTATGCTGATGTGTCAGTTACAGATATTGCCTGTACAGCTCTTAATGGTATTAAGATGGGTGATAAAACTCTTACTGTCAGGCGTGCAAGTCAAGGTACTTTACAGCCTAAGCCAGAGCAGGAGATTGTATTAATGCATGCTCAGCAACAAATAGCACTGCAGGTAAGGTGTATCCTTTTGTTACTCAACTTGTTGAGCTTTTTAATCCATTCCTCGGCTCTTTTAGACTATATATTTTAGGCTGTCAAATTCTTATACTATTTAAGCGAAAAATGGCGACTTACCACTTGGCCCTTTGGTTTGCTTATGTAATTTGATTTGCAGAGACTCATGCTACAACCTGGAGGACCTCCTACTAAAGTCTTATGCCTAACACATGTGGTTAGCCCGGATGAGCTCAAAGATGATGAAGACTATGAAGATATAGTGGAAGATATGAGAATGGAATGTGGGAAATTTGGTAAATACATGGTCACTTCAGATGCATCAAACTAATCAATGTTTTATTTTACCTTTTGACTAGTCGAGCTTCGTATTTGATAGCTCTATACTAATCTTCGCAATTCTAGCCATAAATTTAATTTATTTTCTGGGTTCCTTCTGTTGATGTGTGACATCTATACTATATTTTCTTCAATTTGCAGGTAATTTAGTGAATTTAGTCATCCCACGCCCAAGGCCTGATGGTGAACCTACACCTGGGGTTGGAAAGGTTAGTAATTTAGTATGCATTATGACGCTTTATGCAGAATTTTATTATTCACCAATGTACTTTAAAATAAATATAAACTGTGCATGGTACTCAACATGAACATATGAACAGAAGTGCCAGTATTGTTACGATGCTATATAGGTGGTGACATAATCGCTTGGTTTTGTCACAGCAACAACTGATCATATAATATTTCAACAGGTCTTTTTGGAGTATGCGGATGTGGAGAGTTCTTCGAGAGCTCAACAAGGATTGAATGGCAGAAAATTTGGAGGAAACGAAGTTGTTGCTGTCTTTTATCCAGAGAACAAGTTCTCCGAGGGGGACTATGAGGGCTAGGGTAGTATCTGCTCTTGAGTGCACTCTCAGCTAGACAATGTCTTGTATTGAATAGCTAGCTAATGTATCATTAACGTTGGAAATGTTAGGTCGGTGTGGGGATTTTATGTAACCAGCTATAAGACTGGCTGCTACTTAGATAGCGATAGAGCTAGTAGGAAAAGCAGTTTGCCTAGTCAAAGAGGCATCGCGTGTTTTGCCCGTGCATGGCTTTACTTATAATAGCCTGGTCTGTGCATTATTACTTAATGACACATTGATATCGTTAACCATCTCGAAGTTTTCTATCTCTAGAACCAGCAAGTTATTGTGGCTAATACAAACTGTTATCTCAATTTTATAATGGTAGAGGTTGTGAACCTTGTGCCATCCTCATCTATGTGAAGTGAGTTTCAGTAATGCTAAATTTACTTTCAGTTAATTGATTTCTGCACTTTGTTCTCTCAAATAATCGATATTTCATTAATTTGTCTTTCCCTTCATATGGCAACTTGATCAATTCTTTCGAATTCATTTGATCATTTTTTGTGTTTGAATATCCCTCCTTTGAAATTGATGGAGTGAGTTCATCACATGCTCGACAAGTTTCATACATTACAAGTTTCTATAGACTCAAGTACCTACTAATAATGTTGTAGGTAAAGCGTGTTTTTTTCTATAATTTGCTAATGATTTTGTTTAAATATTAATTTCATGCTTTTTGACAAATTAAAAAAATGTTTATATGTAGTGTTTGTGTGGGTAAAAAAAATGTTTATAAAATTGAAAAGTTAATGCAAATAGGCTCTAAATCTAAATAGAGGAATTCATATTAGATTAAAACAATATCTAACCAAGGTAATTTCATGAGGATGATAACTAACCTTATTATTGTCATTTCTCTAGTAAAGATATATCTTACTCCAATTAATGAGACGTTACTAGTAAGAACATTTTCAGTAGGTATATCTGAACTTGTACAAATAGCTTTTTCATTAAACCAATAACATCACAAGCCCATGGAGAAAAATTAGTAGAAAATGTCTTGAAATCAAAATTAGTTATATCGACTTGTGATTAAATAAAAAGTTGACCTAATTAGAGTAATTAAAAACATATTAAAATTTCGATTATGAGAGTTTCCAATGCTGACTGGGAATCATTTTTGGTAGGAAAATTGTAAGAGCAATCATGAAATACCAATCTTCTTTCTGCCTCCAGATATATCAGTATCACTAGTTTTTGCTCCCATAGTAAATTGACCATGACTATAAAATATTTGGTGTAATGAACCATGCATGCATCAGTAAGATAAACAGATCTACATATCCATTTTGCTAACAGTAACTAAGAGCAGCCAGCTCTCCCACTCCATTTTGTTCATCCAAGTGCTCGGGGTGATGAAAACATTCACTCTGATGAACTCTATTTCCCATCCCAGAAACAATTAGCAAGAAATGTATTTTAGTTTTTCTTTGATAGCAGTAACACGACGTACATGTCTTTTCTGTTTTTCTCCTTCCCTCTCTCTCTATTTCTTGAATGATATCCGGTAAGCTGCAGGCACAAGAACATATCACAATCTATACAAAAGGCAAATTCTATTTAACTGGAATATGATTAGCCTGATATTCTAAGTATTAGCAAACCTATCAATCTCTGTGCTGCTTTTGTTGCTTCAGCTTCTGCTTTCAACTCTTCTTTGCGTCTAGCCCGTCAATTCTTCTCAACTTGTGTCAGCATTTTGGGCTTTTGTGGCCTGAATGATGTATAATTTCATTTAGTGTTAAATGAAAAAAACTGATGACTAGCAATAATGCACTCAACGTAACATGAAATGCCAATGACGCTAAACTTAGCACACTGCAAACTTTCAGAAAAAAGTTTGGATCACACTTACTGGAGACTTAGCTCACAATCTAACTCAGCTACATTAAGGAAGGATCATACCTCTTCACATTAAAAATATGATTTCAGATGTAGTTGACTTAAACTGAACATATCCAAGAAACCTTAGTGATATGCAATGGACTCATTCAGCATCTTTAAATAAAAAGGGAAGACTTTCCAACGGGAAAGAATCTTGAGCGACTCTATCCTTTGTCTTAAGCTATTGAGTTTAATGCAAATTCTTTTACATGTTATCATAAGATTTTGGTTAAATCCATTTTTCACCCAAAAGTCAATTTTCTGTAACCTGTGAAACCTCTAACAACGAGTGGGACAATATTAGAGATATACACAGTGTCTCATATCATGTGGACCTCAAAGCATTTACTAATTGCAGTACTGCTCAGTTATCAAAATATAAGAGCTACTAATGCTGGAAATAAGAACTTCCCACTGGAATATATTATTTCCTAATTGCAGTACTGCTCAGTTATCAAAATAATGTGAACTTCCGCATTAGCTACAAATGTTGGAAGAAAATAAGAGCTACTACTAATGCTGGAAATAAGAGTTTTCCCATCAGCAGCAAAAAGTAAACAAACAGAATAGGGCAGAACTGGATTCAAATAAATAAGAATGAAGGAAGCATGAGGTTTTAGACCATCAGTGATAGCAGTACATATATCACCTTTGACTTATAAACATCCATCAGCTTAGAACCATGTGAAAACTATTAAACATGCAAAGCCACATAAATAAAACAAGATTGTGTTTCCAGTGATCAAGAATGATAAGGAATTGAAAGTGGAATGCAACAATTGTGAGTCACAAACAAAAACGAGGACAATGAAACGCATGTTACCATTGTAAAGTTATAGTAAAAATTTAGGACTTAAAGCTAATTGGGTGTAATCAGTGTCCAGAGATTGAAATGTAATTAATTTTACTGTCAGCAAAATTAATCATGTAGTTAACACATCGAACTGTCACATAATTAATTTATCTGAAGCCTAAAGCCTAAAGATTGACAAAGAAGCCTCTATTCACTATACAAATATGAACAGACACATGTGATTAAATTCTAAGTAAAAGCATAATTTTAAGTACTCCTGAATACTAAGCTAGCAAAGAATAGAACATGTTTTAACCGCTAATACTATCATGACAGACGAGAACTATAGAAGCTTACCTTTTATCCAAATTCGTTTTTCCGTCTTCCACTAGATTTTCATTCTCCATGTCACTCCCACTATCCGCTTCAAGGAAATACATCTGAGGAAAATGAATCTTCAGTGCATACTCATACCGAGTATAAGAAAACATTGCCCATGATGCATCTGCAACGGCCATGGTCAAAAGTACTAACAAGACAGTAACAGCTTAAACTTGCATCTTCTTCATTAACTGCTTCTCCAGGAACAATCAATGGAATAGGCTCCGGCCCCAATTCATTTCTATAAATTTTCTGCATTTCATCTGCAACAGCACAAGCTAATGCATCCTGAATTGAGAAGATACGGAGCGAATTATTAATTGTATGGACTAGGAGCTTGGTAATGGCAAAATATGACATACAGAACAAATTTTACCTGATGACTTTCGGACGGCGGATTGAATGAGCATCCTTGAGGCTCAACTTCCACGGCAGGTATAACAGAAGTCATGGGCTTCTGTCACAGGTAATGCATATAAAATTGATTACATATACTAATGCAGATTTGTCTTTTCCCTTTTTGAAAAGTAAACTGATGCAAAATCTTCTAGGAAAGTAAAGAGATGGAACTAAGAAGAAGAAGACAGGGAGGTACAAAAAATTTACACCAAGGTCGTTAGAGAAAAGTTATGCTGAGGACTGTAATACAAGGATTGTAATGCATGAATTATATTGTAGATTTAAGTATGTGCTCTGTTTAATTTTAGAAAATGATCAAATACATGACAGTTAATTTGGTCATTGTAGTTGTTTTAATACTGAACTTATAACATCATAGTAATGCAACCAAACGAGCTTGTTTCACCAGCCAACCCACCCCAGCTGCTGAAAAGGGAAAATTATGAAAAGACTTCACCCCGCAGCAACAGGAAAATACAGAAAATCAAACCCTAAAATGCAATCACAATCTAAACATGCATCACATATTTTGAACAAGATCTTTAGACAGCCTAGAGCATCAACAATGCTAAAAGGAAGGATTTCAAACTGCCAAATTGAGGCATGAGCAAAATGGAAAAGAATCCAAGTTAGATTTTTCTTTTTGGATGCATGTTATCTTATTTGATGAAATCTTGTATCAGTTACAGATCATAGTATCTGCATAATCTAATTCGTCAAATGAAGTGGTGAAAGTGTGTCGAGTGAATGGAAAACTAACTGAATCAATCAATCAACTATGCATCAATCACGAACATAGTTAGAGTCAGCTATAATGGGTCACTACATCCATTTTGCTTTATTTGGGTCCATTACCTTCCACGATAAAGGATCTTTTATATCCAATCTCATGCCTCTTTTTTCCTTTTTACTTTTTTACTCATCTATTCTCTGAGAGGATAAGCATAGGATGTGCAAGGAAAAGATTCATCACAAAGATGCTTTTTATATGTGATGTTTTCTTGAAAATAAGAGATTCAATTGACTTTAGACAACTCATTTTTAAGAGGACTTTGAAGTAATCATTGTAAGGCAATAATAGTAGTGCTCATAAAGAAAGGCAGGTTGCATTAATAAACCCTATAGCAGGTATTGCATCACAACTTATAAAGACAAAATCCAGCTGATTTAAAATATGTTTTTCATGTAAGAGGACACCAAAATTGAAAAGGAAGGTCCTGACAAGTGGCCCCAAAAAAGATAGGGAGAGGAAAAAAGAATTAAAAAATTTCAAATACGGGAAGGAGAAAACAGTGTACCTTTTTGGTTCTGATGACCAGGTCACCTGCAACAATGCAATGAAGGCTTTATCAGAAAAGTCATTTTACCACAAAAGTGATGAGGAACAAAAAGGTTCTAATCACAAGGACACCTTTATCATCCCAAATGTCAACCATTCCAGAGTCTCCACCAGCCAAATCCTAATCACACAAAATTAAGAAGAAATAAACAATGAGGATCCATTGGGCATGTGCATTCAAATGAATAGATTTTTCCCCTATTGAGAGATGTGCAATATGGCAAGGAAGCAGCAGCCATAACATCTTGCAATTGGTGAATTGAACATTTAAAATGAAATACTGAACAACCTTTTGATCCTGTTGAGCAGTATCTTTCGCTATCTGAAGTTTACTTTTCTTCTTGGACTTCTTCCCAGTTGAAGAAGGTACAGGTTCAACAAAGACATTGCTTTGTAGCATACTATCACATCGAAGTACTTTCTCCCGGTGTTTTTCAATTTTCCGTTTGACAGAAAGATCTGGATTATAGACATAAAAGCTTGTCACATAATAATCGTTAAAGAAGGATTCACCAACAAAAAACGACAGAACTGCAGTAAAGGAACAAGGAAGATGCACCCATAATGAACATCAACTGCCAAATATTCCAGTGATATAGTACTTAAGGTGATTCTAAACTTCCCTCTTCTAATTCTAAAATGTCAGTTACTATCTCCAAATTTTGTCTGGCTTCGTATTACACCCAACAATTGGATGTGAACAGGAACCATTGACTGAAAGTAACACCCAAACTCTATGGGATACCGAACTATTTTTTCTACTTGTTCTTCGTACACAATACTCTTGAATGATTCCACCAAAACAAAAATTCTGGAGGAGATTATCAGAGAACTCAGTTATTTCCCTGCATATCAAAAAATTACTCCTAAAGAAACAACCATTTTTCACATGTGGAGCAATCCAGTTATCCAAACAAAAATAGTTCAGTACATCTGTTGAAACGGTAAATAGCATACATGCCAATCCATCTAACGACTATATCAACTGCTAGAACATATACGTGAATGCCAGCCTGATATCAAAATCGCCTTTTTTTTAACCTTGTTATGTACTTGAACAAAAGATATTTTCTGGAAATTTTCAAACAGGAAAAGAAGTGCTGAAAAATAGAATACCTCTGGATTTGTCGACATAAAAGAGAGAGTCACTGGGAACTTGAGCAAGAGAACCGCCGGAAAGAGCATCTTTAGTGGAGTTGTCAAAGAAATCTTCAATATCCTCCGTACTTATGTTGGCTCTCCATGCCTTCTTCCCTTTCCTTGAGCTCTTATTCTTCCCCATCTCTCTACTTAACAAGTGAGGTAAAAGTCATATGAAAAACATGGTTCCAAAACAGATTTAGCATTAATGTAAAATACTCACTTGAGACTTTATACCTCTTAATTCCTAAGTGAACAAGTAGCAAAGTCAAAGAGATGAGTGGACAGTGTTAAGATAGGATAAGGATGAAACATAAATGTGTCAAGATTTGGCACGCTAAAACTCTCGTAAAATGGGATATGGATCTCTGACAGCTGCTGCACAAACAGGGAGGGCCAAACCAATCTGGAAAATTATTACCACTAAATTCTTAACGGATTTAGTCTTAACTAATGATACTAAGGTTCATTATTCAGGATTTAAGAAGTGGTAAGCACAACGAAGAGAGCAACAAAGCCCCTGAACAATCATGGGTTTATGACCAGTGAAATGAAGAAAATAGTCACAAAAAAAATAAATCGCATCCAACCGTTAGACATAATACATCTTCATCCAACTTGATCCATAAACTACATTTTACATCACCACATAACATGAGAAAGTGAGCAACCCTAGTCTTCATCTTCACCATCGTAGTATTCTTCATCATCGTCGCTGCTCCCGTAATAGTAGTCATATTCATCATCATCCTCTTCTTTGTCATATAGAAGCCCTTTTATACTCTTGGTCCTCATCTGCTCTTGAATTCGGTCTCTTATGACAGTTCCCTGTTGAAATTCCAATATGTATGATCAGAAGTGCAAATATAAACCACTCTCATTTGTGTGTGAGAGGTGCTAAATTTTTTTCTGCCTGGAAAACTGTAAGGGAATTGAACACCAGATAGAGACAAGAGGAGAAGAGCATGGGAGGGAGGAGGGATGGGAAAAGCGGCATAGAGATCGTACCATTTTGTGGCAACCCTCTTCAAACATTTCAAGGAAACCAGCAACCAATCTATCAGCATTCTCCACCCAAATATTTCGATGCTTTGCTACTGTTTGTATCTGCAACAAGTAGTCTTTTTAACATGTTTTATGCTAGAAGACTAGAAATAGGTTTTACTGAGAAAGTGATGGTTCTTCAATGACAACAAGCATCCGTCTTATGTTTATTTCACTAACATACGAAAGAGCTATCAGAACTGCTACATACTGCTCCATTTTTGGTAACACTGAGTTACAAAATACATAGTGAGAATAATCATGGAGAAGAAAGAGCTTTCTTTACTCGGAAACCTAGCATATAAGATGAAAAGTAGCTTCGTCTATCATAGTTTAGCACTCACTCTTCAGATAATTGCAACTTCCACCATCTCCACCACCCAAATTCTACAAGGTGATAAACTATTACGAATCGAAAATTAATACTCCACCCCTTCCAATTTCCCCGATCATTGTACATTCCAATTTGAATTAGTAATTTTGTGTCCAACTCTAAACAGTCCTTACCAACTTATGCATTTGATCATATATGTATTATCTATTCCAACAAATAATATAAAAGAACGGGGTTTGGATGCGTTGGCAGTTCATTCCAATTTATGTTAAGGCATTTGACTATAGGAAGCTTGAAGTTAATATTTTTTTTAAAAGAAAGATTTTTGAAACTTGTGGTCTAAAATAAGCTATAGAAATTTACGTGGCTATACATCATTTCATCCCGGATAAAATGGGAAGTTTGAAGTTAAATTTTACTAAATCTAAAAAAATGTTATTCTTTTCGGGACCAACTAAAAAGGAAAGAGTGTCACATGGAGGGAGTAGTAATTAGTGAATAGTAAGAGGAAAACTTACCCAGAAGGTAGTACACATTGCAACACAACATTAACCATAATCGGATGCAAGCTCAATGATAGAAATAAATATATATACTATCCCTATTAAAAAAATATATACGTATATACTATCAACCGAGCCGCATCATAATGGGGAAGCAAACCGCAAAAGCTCATGAACACTTCATTACAGGTTAAGAAAATTACTTATACTAATTAAAAGCTCCAGGCTTCTCAACAAATGAAACCATACCAGTGTTGCATTAAACAAAAAGAACCATCCACCTACTAAAACAAACAATTCGGTTAGCAAAGATATCTACTTATGCATCTAAAAGTGGTTGGACATCACCCTACTCATAAGAAATAGCAACTAAATGCACAAGCAATGATCCAGGCTAATATAGCTAATATGAAAATGTGGATAGCTATTGTATTTGTATCAAAAAGTTCCTATGCATGACATAATACGAATGCTTCATCTCCTTGGGGACAAACTTGACCTTATGAAAATGTTGTCAGCTTAAAATATAAAGGATCTAATAATACGAGAACCTACAAGAACATGTCAGTTGTACAGCGATGATAAAAGATTAGAACACCTAACACTGACATATAATGTTGATATTCCATAATAGGATGTGTTAAACCAAGTCGCCTACACTTCATAATATTCACCACAACAACAACAATATACCCAGTATAGTCCCACAGGTGGGGTCTGGGGAGGGTGGGGAGGGTAGGGTGTATGCAAACCTCAGCCCTACTACCTACCTTTGTGGGGTAGAGAGGCAATTCAATTGTATCCTCGAATTCAACCTTACCTTATATACCATCATATTGTTTCCTGTGCTACCCCTTCATTGCTCAAAGTGTCATTTGCACAATATTTCTATGTGTTCTAAATGCCTTCTATGTGAAGAGAAAATGAAACAAAGAGACACCTATTATTTATCCATCGCAAAGTTACCAGTACCCTGAGGCAGCTCTTTAGTCTTACCGAGTATGAAAGGGCTCAAATGGATAATGAATGAAACAAATAGCCAACTATTTATCCATTGCAAAGTTACCAGTACTCTGTGGCAGCTCTTACCGAGTATGAAAGGGGTCAGATGGATACTGAATGAAACAAGTAGCCACCTACTTATCCATTGTAAAGATACCAGTAATCTGTACAGCTCTTACTGTGAGTATGCAAAGGCTCAAATGGATAATGCCTAAGAAAACTGCTGAGTTGTTCACATGCTGGAATAATCCAGACAATTTTGTAAGGCAGAAGAGATGGTGGAGAATTATTCCTACATGCATCTGGTGGACAATAGGAAGGAAAAGGAATGCGTGGTGTTTTGAAGATGTAGCCACTCAACAGAAGACTAAAATATATTGTATATATTTTTGTTTCATTTTTGGTGTAAGGAGGGCCTAGCAGAAGATATAGAGATTTGTAGTTGACATTATTGGGTCATTGTAACTAGTTAAGGAATCGGTTTATGTTTTTTTGGGGTTCCTGTAACTATGTTTCTCTTATATACTCTTTTGGTTATATAAAATATGGTTACCTTGGGGGCAAAGTCTGGAGTCATAGACATTTGGAACCCAATATTGGAGAAATGTGAAAAGAAACTAGCCAGATGGAGATCACAGTACCTCTCCTTGGGAGGTAGATTAACTCTGTTCTGGATGCTCTCCCTACATATACGCTATCTATCTTCCATATTCCCCAGTCAGTAGTTCAGAGTTTGGACAAAATTAGAAGGAACTTCTTGTGGCAAGGAAATAAGGAAAGAAAAGGCTTTCACTTAGCCAAGTGGAAGAACATCATCAGAAGTAAGATGCAAGGTGGATTAGGTATCAAGAATCTCAAAAACCATAGCAAAGCTCTGAAGGTGAAATGGTTATGGAGGTACCATCAGGAGGACCAAGCACTATGGTATAGGGTGATCAACAACAAGTATGAGGAGCTTAATAAATGGGTAACCAAAGAGGTAAATACCCCCTATGGGATTAGCCTTTGGAAATCCATCAGAATATTTTGGCCTTAATGGCAGAAAAACCAGTTTTTGGTTTGATAAATGGTTGGGTGGTATGAGCCTCAAAGATCGTTTTCCTGACATCTTTACATTGGCTCAACGCCAACAGAAGACTGTCGCTGAAATGTGGACACAACAAGGCTGGGATCTGATCCTTAGAAGAAATCTGAATGACTGGGAAATTCCCAAAATACTTGAATTGTTTAAGGTTTTGGAGAATTTTCAAGGTATACAAACAGGCGAGGATTATTTATGGTGGCAGGGGCACAACAAAGGTAGTTACAAGGTGAAAGAAGGATACAAACAGATAAGTCCTGGTGGCATTCAAGACTTCAAATGGCCTTGGAAGCAAATCTAGAGGATCAAAGTGCCACACAAAGTGGCATGCCTTACATGGCTACTAGCCAATGAAGCAGTTTTGACATTGGATAATGTGGCCAAGAGAGGAATCTCTCTATGCAACAAATGTTCCTTATGTGGTAAGGCTAATGAGACAGTGAGACATATCTTCTTACATTGCAACTTTACTGAGCAGCTGTGGCAGATTTTCCTTAATCTCAGAGGCATATCTTGGTGTATGCCTAGCAAGATTGATGAGACTCTATTCAGTTGGGAGATGGCTGGAGTTGGGGCTACAAACAGAGAAAGATGGAGGATGATCCCGGCTAGTATTTGGTGGACTATATGGAGGGAGAGAAACGAGAGATGTTTTGAGAATAGGAACAACAACTTGCAGGAAGTAAAGCTTAAGTGTATTTTGTTGTTATGCTTTTGGTGTACAAATGTCTACTCCAATGAAACTGAGTCAATCATAGATGTTTTAGGATCCATTTAGATTTGGTTCAGTTTTTGGATAGATTATACTTCCTTTCTGCTTTTGTAAATATGGTTTTTCAGTACTACCCAAGTACTAAATGAAATACAAATGTTACCAGTTTCAAAAAAAAATAAAAAATTGCACAAACGATAGAGGACACAGATCTTAATATCCTTTTCCCTTGCTTTTTCCAGATAATTGCCAAACTATATTCAAAACCACATATTCTATGGAGATTGGAGACTCTTCTGACAAGCTTGTATTCGAAATAGAGAAATGAAAAGCAGTCAAATAATTAAAGAGTATACCTTCT
The DNA here is from genome assembly GCA_029582685.1 of Solanum piurae. Taxonomy (NCBI): domain Eukaryota; kingdom Viridiplantae; phylum Streptophyta; class Magnoliopsida; order Solanales; family Solanaceae; genus Solanum; species Solanum piurae. The sequence goes on from JAJOOO010009067.1 coordinate 23,222, forward strand.
CTTCCACTTTCTCTTGTTGTTTCTTTACTCTCTCATGCAATTTTTTCAAACCCCTGTTCACTCTCAGCCTTTTTTCCTAAAAGAGGCAATAATGAAGTTAATACCTGGCAAAGCAAATAATGAAACAAAATGTAATCTTTGACTGTGTGCCATTGATTCTACTATTATTGGTGAGGAATAAAGCTAATGCTAGCAGAAAGTCTACATCATCCAATTAGCACACTTTTTCTTTCATTGCATTTGCAAAATAAGAAAACTTCTTTCCTGAGAAAGGTAAGGTATTATTACATCACCCAATCAAAACACTAAAGAGTATACCTTCACATAGCTCAGACCAAGATCCGTTCTTGAATATCCTCGGTCCAAATTGCGCATCACATATTCATTGTAGTCTTTTACAATCCTCATTATTAAATCTGAAGTAGATATTCCATCAGTCCGCTTGGTCTCCAAGAACTTACCAATGGACTTAACCTAATAACACAGGTTTTAAAAATATTCACATTACACATGGCTTCACAGCAAGCATTAAAGAGTGAATATCAAACTAGATATCTTACACTGATTAATAAAGGATAAAAAATGAGCAAATAAAGACTGACTTTCATGCAGCATGTTAAAAAGATGAACAAGTTGCAAATCACCCTGGTTTATGCACACAAAAACATTGTACAGACACAAACTAAATTGTTTAACAGAAACATCAAATGAATAAGGTAAAAGTCGCGTATGATAAACGGAAGTTCATTTTGGACTTACATACTCGTAAACGTCATTTCCAGCTCCACTTGCATCCGCATAACTGACGTGTACAGATAAGAAGACGAAAAATTAAAAGAAAAAATATATATGAACTCAAAATGAAACACAACAGAAACAAATAAAACAAAGCAAATCACACAACGGGGGAGACCTTAAATTAGTTATGTAAAGCTAGTTCCATCTTAAAGTAAACTAATGAATAAGTCAGACAAGGCATATCAAAAGCTGGTCTAAATATAGTTCCAAGGAAACAGGGACCGTTATGCAAATCAACAGAAGTAAAAATTTTATGGGCCGTTTTGCCTTACGGAAGAGCGTCATGTGCCACATAGTCAATCCGATGTTTCTCAATGAACTCTGGGGTAACAACCCAAGGCGCATCTGGAATAACTTCATCAACCCATCTGCATCAATGCATACACAATTAACCTAATTGAAAACGCACCATAACAAAATTGAAGATAAAGGCAGATTATCAAAAAAATATCAACCATTAGAAGCTACAATATTAGAACCACCATAAGCGACATTTTTTTTCAAAAGAAAGGTAACAGGCTTGTACTGATAATAAAATCAGCACCTGGCAAGTGCTGATAACTGTATGTACAACTCAAAAAGAGAAAAAGAAGAGAAACCTCATGTAACAGTTACTTGCAAGCCACCTATTAAATCTATCCAGTCTCATACATAATCCAAAAATTCTTGTTTACACCAAAAATAAAGCAAAGAAAGACGATTCATCAATCTTCTAAATATAACTGCTTTTGTCTTCAAAATATTTTGAGTTCCTTTCTATCTCTGTCTTTCTCACCATTTCTTCTACCAATCCGTTTATCAGCCATAGGCCACAAAAACTAAGCTAATGCTAAAGAGCTAATGAAGTTCAAAAAATTAATAGGACAATTTACAGGGGAAAGATTCTGCCAACTATACAACCATAAAAGACCTTCAGCCTTGAGAAAATAAGTAGGAGTTGAAATCCCATCAAAACATCTACAATTCTTTTCTGTCCAGACACATCAAAAGATACAGGCAGGAATCATCTGTGATGGACTTATCAACTTTCGAATTAGACCAGCATTCGTAGGCCTCTTTTATGCTTTGTAGCATAACCCATTTGAGACCAAAAATAGAGAAAAACGTTCCCCAAATATCTGTGACGATTGTGCAGTGTAGCAAAAGAAGTCTATTGGAATCTAATTTATTTAGGCATATGAAGCATCTACTCTCTAAATTTTCCTTCTGTAGAGTTTATCCTGTGCAAGGCATGCTTCATGTAAAGCTGTCCAGCTAAAACATATGATCTTGAGAGAAGCTTTAATTTCCAGATATATTTCCAGAGCCATCTATCAATTATCTCATTGTAGGAGAGCAGAGGTGAGCAAAGCCTTCCTTCACTGAATAGGGACCATCCTTCCATTTTAGGTTGTCAATAATACATGACTTGACAAGAGCGTTCTAATTTAAGCCATAACTCTATAAGGTGAGGCAGTTCCCAGTCTTAAATATTCCTCCTGAACTGTATTTGCCTGCAGTTATTTTGCCAATTCTGAGAGATGGTGGAGTTATGTTCTGAGCTATCTGATACAAGCTTGGAAAGTCATTCTTTAGGGTAGACCCCCCTAACCATTTGTCTTCCCAGAATTTAATGTTGGTACACTTACCAATTTAAAATAAGAACTTAGGAAAAATTTACACCATAACTTTCTGATATTCTTCCAGAGTCCAACACCATGAGGGCTTCTTGAAAGATTGGTGCACCAAGGGCTTTGAGAACCATGTATTGCCATTGAAGCCTCCATCCACAAAGAGCTCTCCTCCTTGCAATACCCCCATAACCATTTCATAAGCATACATTTATTGTAAATGCTAAATTCCTAGTGCCTAGACCATATGTAGTGTATACTTTAGCCATTTTTTAATAAACTAGATGGCCGAATGGTATATATTGGTAACTATCCCATATTCTTAACCTATTAATATCTGGATAACCACTGGATTAGGGTTAATGATGAAGGTATCATTGAAGCATCCAGTAAGACACTTAGAGAAAAAAGAGGCAAGCTCGCCTACTCTGTAGGCTCCAACCATATTAGAAAAGTTTCTTGCGATCTATGGACCCAGACTGGCCATTGAGGGATTTCTGCAGCATCAATATACGAGTTTGAACTAGCCAAATTTAATCTTTAATCGATGTGATTCCCCAAAAATTTAATGATTTTGTGTGCAATGTAGTCCCAACACAATGGCCTTCCCTTTTACTTTGTAATATAGCTAACAACGTCTTTTACTTTTCTACGTTCTGTAAATTTCGCATCTTCTTGATGCCTTCTATGAAATTCATTATCTTATAAAAAAAAATGATCTTCACACATGCTATATTACTCTCATCCTTGTTTCTCTTAATTCTCACAACAACAAGCATTTTTTATACAAAAAAATATCTAGAACTGACCTCAACTATTAATCTCATTGGCAACCGAAAGGAAAATGAACAGACAACTACAATCATTTTAAAAATCAAAGTTGCCATCAATATACACAATATAAGAAACATGTACATGAAAACAGAAGTTCATATATTTGAGAATGTATTCTGAAGACATCAAACAACTGAATGAATCTCACCCCAGCAATTAGAGTCATTTCACTATTACTAAAGAAGAAAGATCATTTCATTATGATGTGACTGAAAAAAACATTAAACTTAAAACAGAATTGACAACCCCATAAAACCAACCTGCAGTGGCGCAAAGATTCATATCGCTCCTTTTCATTCATAACAGTTTTTCCCTTGAATTTGTGAGTGATTTCATCATTGCAGCATCCAACAAGAAGCTGAGCGTTAGGCAATCTACATTTAGGCAATGAATAATTCAGTTTAAGTAAAAGTCTGTTCAATTTCACAAATTCTTCATGGCTCGACAATCATACAACTAAAAATATTCCAATAAGAATTAAAAACAACAACTTAGACAAACACCTATTTCGTTTTCTTCTTTTCCCGACACCTAGATACTTTATCTTCCCAATCAATCAATACACAGGTATCGTTAAGTCTTCGAAGAGATTTCTCATTGGATCCCTCTCACAATCACTCACGAAAATTTATTTTTCACAATAAAAGTCAATTAATAATTCTAGAGGAGAAAACATACAGTTTCTTAGCTTGTTCGAGGGCCCGAGCATGTCCGAAGTGAAAGAGATCGTAGATGCCGTCGGCGTAAATACGAGCCGGCCGATCTGTTGGCGGTGGATTCGGTGGGATCGGCTTCAACCGTCGCTGCGGCTGTGGTGGTGGTTCTAATTGTGGATCTTCTCCTCCTCCATTCTCCATTACTATATTATCGGCTTTCTCTTCCGTGGATGCAGACTACTACTCCGTGGGAATGAATAATTGAAAAAAGATATTATTGCAACTTTTTTGCCTTCCTTAGAAAAAAGATACTTAGTAGATATTTATTAGTCATATTTAGAATTCCTAGTTACAATCAAGAAGATTTGACTTAAACAATCTCATTGTTCCGTTTATTTGTGTGTTGATATTTGATACTGATATTTATTTAGCTTGTAATAATTTAATCTCAAGCATTCTACGAAGAATCAATATAAAAATAAATCTTAAAAGCGATCCCAAAAATAGGATGAAGTATATAAAGAATAAGACCAATGATGTACTTAGGATTGTTGAAGTTATGTCGATCTGTAACTATAATTTGTTTTGTCACAATAACAACTGATCATAATGTTTCAACAAGTCTTTTTGGAGTATGCGGATGTGGAGAGTTCTTCAAGAGCTCAACAAGGATTGAATGGCAGAAAATTCGGAGGAAACGAAGTTGTTGTTGTCTTTTATCCAGAGAACAAGTTCTCCGAGGGGGACTATGAGGGCTAGGGTAGGTTGTATCCGCTCTTGACTGGCCTTGAGTGCTCTTAGCCAGACAATGCCTTGTATTGAATAGCTAGCTATAATGTATCATTAATGTTGGAAACGTTAGGTCGGTGTGGAAATTTTATGTAACCAGCTATAAGACTGGTTGCTGCTTAGATATCAATAGAGCAGTTTGCCTAGGCAAATAGGCATCGCGTGTTTTGCCCATGCATGGCTTTACTTACAATAGCCTGGTATGTGCATTGTTACTTATTGACATGAATATCGTTAACCATCTCGAAGTTTTCTCCATCTAGAACCAGCAAGTTATTGTGGCTAATACAAATTGTTATCTCATATAGTGGTAGTAGTTGTGAACCTTGTGCCATCCTCATCTATGTGAAGGAAGTTTCAGTAATGCTAAATTTACTGTCAGTTAATTGATTTCTGCACTTCGTTCCCTTAAATAATCGATATTTCATTAATTTTCGTCTTTCCCTTTCATATGGCAACTTGATCAATTCTTTCGAATTCATTTGATCATTTTTTGCTTGAATATCCCTCCTTTGAAATTGATGGAGTGAGTTTATCAAATGCTCGACAAGTTTCTACATTACCAATTCAATGTAAACTAATTAGGGATCACCATATATTGTAGGTAAAGAGTGTTTTTTCTATAATTTGCAAATGATTTTGTTTAAATATTAATTTCATGCTTTATGACAAATTTTTATAGCCATATAAACGTTTTAAGTAGTTTTGTAGCGTTTGTGTGAGTTAAAAAAATGTTTATATGTATGTAGTGTTTGTGTGGGTTATAATGTTTATAAAATTGGAAAGTTAATGCAAATAGACTCTAAATCTAAATTTACATAAATGAATTCATAGTAGATTTAAACAGTATCTAACAAATGCAATTTTATATTTATACTCAATCAAACTATTACAAAATTTATAAAATTTCATATTTATACTCTATCAAACTATTACAAAAAATTTAAAATACTTATGAACATAGTAGTATTGTCCAATAATAAAACTGATCTATTTATAAAAGGGTAAGTTACACAATTGGTCGATCAAGAATAATTATATCTTTTAAAATTAAATATATCAAATATATGTTTATCGAATTTCAATTTTTATTATTTTAATAGACAATATAGACATTAAAAAGATCCTTTATAAAACCCCAAAAAGCTCTCATAAACCCTAATTTGGAGCCACCCCTTTGTTCTTAAACCCTAAAACTTAGAAGAGAGCTCCAATGGATTCTGTAAGCAATAATGAGATTGAGAATTCAGCAAGCTATGGAAAAAACCCATCAAAGATCAAATTTCAGTACGAGGATGATGATGAACAAGTAGTACAAGATGAAACTGTTACGGAAAGCTCGAATCTTGAAGTGGATGAAGATATCTCCATGTGTGACCCCACCACCGCTGCCGCCGTGGATGACTCGATGGTCGGCGGCGATAAGACCAGCGCTGACTATTATTTCGACTCATACTCACATTTTGGTCAGTGATTTGTACCATGTGTATGTTTCGATTTATTTGAATTTTAGCTCAAATTTACTTAAATTGAGCTTCTGTAAGTTGAAAAATCTCTTTTTTCTTATTCCCGGGAAGATTTAGAGTAGAAAGGAGAAAGACCCAGGTGTTGTTTTTTCCGTTTTTTGCCAAAAACTGATTTAGGTAATTTATATCTGTTGAGTTTTGCATAAAGTATTTATTTGGGAACTTCATTACCTGTTATGAAACTCTAGTGTTATGTTTATTTTCTTTGTTGGAGATTAAAATGTAATCGAAGAGTCCTTGTAATGTAAAAAAAACAAAATCGGTAGACCTGTAGTACTGGCTTAACTTTCAAAGTTATTACTTTTATGCATCTTGCTTTATATGAGGTTACTTATGGAAGCTAATTATCTGCCTTTGTTTTGTTGATGCTATTGCAGGTATTCACGAAGTAAGTATCCATCTTTGTTTGTATTGTTGTTCTTATTTGGTATCTTTTCTTGATACAGTTTTGCTTAAAGATGATTTTTTTGCATTGTTCTAATTGTTAATTTTTATTTGGTAACAGGAGATGTTGAAGGATGTGGTAAGAACTAAGACTTACCAAAATGTAATTTATAAAAATTCCTTTCTTTTCAAGGATAAAGTGGTCCTTGATGTGGGAGCTGGGACAGGAATTCTGTCACTCTTTTGTGCTAAAGTTGGTGCCAAACATGTTTATGCGGTATGCATTTCACTTGTTCCATGTTCTCGTTTTATTCTTCCATTTTATGTAGTTTCTTGTTCTTTCATGATTGATCCATGATTGCTATCTTGTGGTGGCTGTTTTGGTGTGCACACATTATGATGCTTTACATTGTGGTTCTTGTGAAGATATTGCAAAGGACTTTAGAATGTAAATTGATTTGAAAGCTATGTGGAACTGGCAGTTGTCTTTGCAATATCATCAAATATGGCTGAATTTTTACAATTTAATTTTCAGATCGAATGCTCCAGTATGGCTGACATGGCACAAGAAATTGTTAAACTCAATGGATTTTCTGATGGTGAGAAGATGCTATCACTCATGTACTGTGTGACAGGTATTCTGGTGTGTGCTTTACTGAGTCTGTTCTCTTTCTATCTCAGTTATAACAGTTATCAAGGGAAAGGTAGAGGAGATTGACCTACCCGTTCCACAAGTGGATATAATAATCTCCGAGTGGATGGGATACTTTCTTCTGTACGAGAACATGTTAGATACAGTCTTGTATGCTCGCGACAAGTGGCTGGTAAGTTACTTTACTTGTGATGATGTATATTTTGTCTCTTGGATTAATGATGATATCAGTTCTTCAGAATCGGTTTTCTGTGCAAGCAATGAGATTGCGTATGCATGAATATGGGATTAGGTTTTGAGTAGTTCAATGGATGAAGAGAAAGCACAGATGCATAGAGATTAGATTTTGAGTGCTTTTTATGGATGAAAGAAATTGTGTGTAGCACAATAGATACTTATCCATAAAAGAAAATGTATGTAGTCATTGGAAGACACCATGAAGGGGACCAAAGACTGTTGGCTTAGTGTTTTAATGCGTTAACCCCTGAATTTAGTAAAACACTAAAACTGACTGCAGGTTGAACTACTTATTGTAAAGAAGCTACCTGTGGAATATTGTTTCCAATTGTATGTTTACCATTGGTTCCAGTAAATGATGCTACCCAGTACAAACTATGGATAAACATCCCCAAAGAGGCCTTATTTAATATTTATCTTCTCAATGCATGGGCGTCATTTTTTTTCCTAGCCACTTTTGAATTCTGGTTTTCCTGCTTGGTGCCTAAGCTTGTTTATTAAATTAAGAAGCTAATTTGACTATCTATTGCCAGAATAGTGTGAATAGTTTTGGATGTTGATGAGAGGTTGAAGTTTTTTCCTGGACTTTTTGATTATACTTGATGGGTCTACTGTATGTTGTGGATTAGAATTTAGACTCTTTAAAGGGGAAATGGAAATGATGCCACAAAGTAAAAGGTCTGAGCAGGAGGAAGTGTTGGTAGTAATGAAATATGTGTGGAATGAGGAAGAGGGCCCCTGTCCTTTTCCAAGCTATGATATTGTGACTGTCGCAACCTCTTCTACATTAATTAGACTATGCTTATTATTGAAGCTTGGTCACGGGTTTAAATAAGGCGTGATTACATTCTATCATTGAATGCTAATCTAGATTTTACCCCGACATTTTGTTCCCACAGGTGAAACATATTTCATCTATCATCACATTCACTTGCAGTGATCAAACCTTCTTGCTGATCCTCCTCCCTGCCACCTTAATCCCCTTAATCTCATCTGGAAAAAGGAATAAGTCAACAAAAGCAAAGAAAATAATGTGTGATTGACGTCTGCGTGTGTTTGGTTGAATGTATTTGTATAGCGGATATTAATAGAGTGCTTATGTGGTGATTTATATCCTATTACAGCTGTGAAGTGTGCTAACTTTTATCAATTAAGTCAGCTATTGGGAAGATGAATATGAAAATATGGCTTCTTTAGAAAATGAGAATGAGTACGTGTAGTTAGTGTTTGGTTTGCCCTGAGGATTTCCATATCGTTGTTTTTGGGAGATATTGCAGGTTGGTCAAGATTAGCTCGGCAAAATTATGCCAAATGTCTGGCTTTGCTTTCTGTGCTCACTTGTCTTGAAGGTTTTCGTGCTTGGTTGATGGATAAGAAAGAGTTTTTTCCTAATCCTGTCCTCTTTCTTTCCCATTGCAGGTAAAGGATGGTCTTGTTCTGCCGGATAAAGCTTCTCTTTGTTTGATAGCTATTGAAGATGCTGATTACAAAGAAGATAAGATTGAATGTAAGTTTATTCCTCCTTCATGTTTTTGTTTTATACTTGATGGATTTTGATATTTTCTGTTTAGTTATGTACTTTGAATGTATTTTCTTGTGGCATCAAACATCTTCCATTTTTCTCTTTTGTTAATTTTGGCCTCCGTGTTCTACTGCAGTTTGGAATAGTGTGTACGGTTTCGACATGAGCTGCATACGAAAGCAAGCTATGATGGAACCTATTGTTGACACAGTAGATCAGAATCAGATTGTTACAAACTGCCAGTTACTGAAGGTAATCAAGTCAAGTTTATACGTAGTTGCCTTGGGATTTACTGAATAGCCGTACAATGCATGATTTGTCTTTTACTTCACTGACAATGGATGCTTCCCTTCAGACGATGGACATTTCTAAGATGACTTCTGGGGATGCTTCCTTCACAGCTCCATTTAAGCTCATTGCAGAACGTGACGATTACATCCATGCCCTTGTAGCATACTTTGATGTCTCTTTCACAAAGTGTCACAAGTTGTTGGGCTTCTCAACAGGTCCGCACTTTTTTCTTTGCATTTGCTTTTAATTGTGACATTAGTCTTTGCAGTATTCTCCTTGAAGTTTTTTTTCATATATTATTTGTTTCTGCTGTGTTATTTTTCCTTATTCGAAGGGTCTGAGGTGCTTAGATTGGTCACTTTGTAGTTCTCCTTTTTTACGTTTCTGGGTTTTTTGTGGAAGAGTATGTAGGATTCAGAAGAGTTCTTGCAAAGACCTGAACAATCTATGCAATAAAATATTATGAGCTCTCTTTTTTCCTTCTCGGGAACTGGGATAAGAATGATTGACCCCCACCCCAAATAAACGAGCTTATGTAGCTTCGTCGTGTTTCTGACAATGAAAAATTAATGATATGTAGGGCCCAAATCTCGAAGCACACATTGGAAGCAAACAGTTCTCTACCTGGAGGATGTGATAACTGTTTGCCAAGGGGAAGCTGTAGTTGGAAGCATGACTGTGGCTCCTAACAAGAAAAATCCTCGAGATGTCGATATAATGCTCAAATACTCCGTAAATGGTAAACACTGCCGCGTTTCAAGAACTCAGTATTATCGGATGAGATGATGCATTCAAGTTGAAAATGACTGATGAGTGAATTCCTGCGATGTCCGCGCCTTTCGGGATATACAGGAGCTGATAACATTTCTACCTGCTTCCCTAAGGCAATCAATGTTAATGTATTCTCTGTTTATTTTCCCCATCAAAATGTGGATTATTTTCCTTTATATTTGCTTAGTTATACAACTAAGAAATTCATTTGTTGCATTATCTGATGCTTGACGCCAAAGAAGCAATTGTAACTTATACATATTTTTTATTATTATTATAAAATGATGTTCCTTGTTTATGATACTCTAGTTAAGTTCATTTAAGTCCTTGTTCATTTTTTCGTGTTTACATTTGGTGTTTGGTATTCATATTAGAATTCAATTAAATTTGAATTCATGCACATTTCGAAGACCAAAACACATGAAATATGTAAATTTTGAATTTCTATTTCGTGACATTGAAACACGGTAAAAAGAGGTCATTAATGAAAGTCATGAATATTGGTCACAAGGCCTTATATGAGATGATCCTGAATTCATGTTTTTACGACCAAGAAACACCCCAAAAAAAGAAGAAGCATCGTCGGTCCTTGAAAAATAATGAGTATTGTTCACTAGGTTATTCGTATTGTTCACTAGGTTATTCGTATTTAGGGTCAAATGAAGTACGTCAATCTTATTCTGAAAAAAAATCAGCGACTTAATACACATGAAAAACTATGATAATCCTAAATTTGTATTTTGTGATCCTGAAACTTCAAAAACGTGGCATCACTCGTGTAGAGATAATTAATATTGTTCACTAGGTCATCATGAATGAACCCATAAAATTTGGGATAAAATGGACTCCGTTGGACATATTTCAAAAACTTCATGGTTAGTAACACACGAAAAACAGAGATAGTTATGAATTTGTGTTTTTTACCACAAAATTCCAGAAAAGTGATGTATCATTCAGTCTGTCGTCACGAATAGACTTGCAAATTTTAGGTCAAACAAGAGTCAGCTAGTCATATTTCAAAAAATTCATGGATTAATACACACGAAAACTCTAATAAAGCGATATAAGTATTGAGAAACAATGAGTCTCATTAGAGGTCAAACATAGTCGATGAGACATAGTTCAGAAAATTCGTAGATTAGTATACACGAAAAATAAAGATAATTCTGAATTCTTATTTTGTGATCCTAAAATTTAGAGATCTTCTATGTGGATTTCATTCACATGCATTCTATTATTCTCCCTAAAACTTAAAAACTAATTCTTCCAAAATTAAACTAAAATCAAAATTACTTTAATCTAAATACAATGGATCTTCAATTTTAGGTACCAGAGAATATTAGCTTGAAAAAAAGAAGAAGAAAGAAGCATTACAATTTACAATTTAATATACAAACTTTCAATTAATTTAAACAAGAATAAAATAAAATAAAATACAAGCATTTAGAGGGAATCAAATCTTTTTATCAACACAGAATGACAGAAGTTCCCTTTCGTGAGGTCCACTATGTTAGTTTAATTAAGTAGGCATTTGGTTATAATATTTGGGATTTAAATTTTAAATTTTAATTTAAAATCAACATTATATTTATGAAATCAATACAAAATTTTAACCTTAATTTAAATAATAATTTTATATTTCAAATTCTTCTAAAAATAGGATTAATTTTTTTTAAATTGTAAACTTGACTTATATTATATTTTGTAATAAAAAGACTAATTCCTGACGTGAATAAATTATTCGTACCATGTAAAATTATTATATTAAATAATAGTTAGTTATTACTAGTGTTGATTTTTTGGACCAATGAATCTTTGTAAAATTATATATATCTGAAACCTTGTAATATCATGTAATAACAAATATTTTTTTTTTTATGAAAGGAAGATGGAGATATGTGATTTATTAGTACGATGATTTAAGATATTCTGATATCTTATTTATACATTGTAATTTGTTTATTTGGTAAAACTATATAAAAATTGAGGAAGTTTTGATAGTTTCTACAAATTGTGAAACTCTCGTATGGAAAAAAATAAAATTTTAAAATTCAAATTACACATCGAAGTAAAATTTCAAATTAATTGAATTTTAAATCAAACGAATCCTAAAAAAGCAATTCCATTATACTTATTATAGAATTGGAAACATATTTAGATGCCCACTTTAATTTCTTTTTTCTTATACATTACGTACTATTTGGGAAAAGAATATAATCAACAAGTATAGGTAAAAGCATAAAAAAGAATTATGCTATTATTTAAACCAAATCAAGTAATTAAATTAAATTTGATTCATTTTGCTATAAAGGGCTAATTGTTAGGGATTAGAAAAGAATAATTAAATATAAAATTCGCATAAAATAATTATAATATTGATTGAAGGTTCATCGTGACGAATCTAAAATGTTGTTGATAGGTTACACAAACACAGCAACTTTTATAAAGATTTTTTTATTTAAAAAATTACTTGTGAACTCAATCATTATCATATATTGACTTGAATTCGCCATAGGAATCTATACACTTTAAATTTTGGATTCGTCTCTAAAGATTCGTATGACTAACAAAATATCGAACAACGTATATGAAAAGAGTTCATATTATATTTACTAATTGATTAAAAAATATTTACACAATTATTTTAATTAAACAATTATAGATAAATATATTAACAATTATTAATAGTAATCTAATAAAAAGTGAGATTATATTGCTAATCATCAATTAAAGTTTATTGAATTATTGTCAATCATAACTTGATACAATATGTAGTTGGTCATATTAAATAATACTCATATAAATCATGCGACAATATATAAAATATTTTTATGTGTACAAAACATATATATAAATATATTAACAATATGAATAAATATTAAATTATTTTGGAAAAAAATTAAAATAAAGTAATTCCTGTATAGTATAATAACCTTTACCTCATATCAAATATTTATATTGAAATTTCACTAAATTCGTATCGAGTTGAAATGTTTGAAATTCTTTCTGATAAAAATAAAATTTAATTTCGTCCAAAACTCGAACTCGAGACCTATAATAACCGGCGTTTGGTGACTCGTAAATAGTCAAACAGCAGCAAATTTCATCAATTGGCTGTTTCTTTAGCAGCCAAAATCAATTTTGGCCTACAGAAGTGAAGCCTCCATTAAAATCTTGAATTTGCCTTCTTTATTGAACTTTTTTCCTTTTGGGGGTTGTTCAAGATTTGTGTGGAGAGAAGGAGAGACCCAATTAGTCTCTCCTTTCTCAATTTTGTGTTTTTTTCAAAAGGGGTTTTCTTGTTTTTTTCAATGGCAAAACAAAGAGATGAAAGGGGGGAGAAGAGGGAGGTTTGGGATGGGGTTATAGAAGGGATGCCTTTGTTTGCTAAAGAATTAATAGCTGGTGGTGTAGCTGGTGGTTTTGCTAAGTCTGCAGTTGCACCTCTTGAACGTATCAAGATCTTGTTTCAGGTATTGTTGTTTTTTTGTTGAGTTTATGGTTGAATTTTGCTTGATGGGGTTGAAAGTTTTTAACTTTTTTCCATTTTGGATGAGTTTGATCATGATTTTGTTGTGAATTTGTTTTTTTAGAGTGTTATATGTTGAATGAGACTATTTGAGTTGATGCATTTATCTTGGAGGATGGTTAACAGTTGAATGGAACTAATTGCATTTTTCTCAAAGTATGATCTTTGTTGATGTTCTTGAGAAGTCTTGACTTTTCTTCACTCCTGTTGTTTTCGTTTTTCGAGATGGTTTGTAATGTTTTTACATGAGGTGAGGGTCTATCGGAAACAACATCCTCTACCTCCAAGTTAGGAGTAAGGTCTGCGGACACTCTATCTTGGCTATGTTGTTGTTGCTGCATTGATTGTGGAGGATGATTAACACTTGAATGGAACTAATTGCATTTTTCTCAGAATTTGATCTTGCTTGATGTTCTTCACTCCTGTTGTTTTCGTTTTTCGAGATGGTTTGTAATGTTTTTACATGAGGTGAGGGCCTATCGGAAACAACATTCTCTACCTCCCAAGGTAGGGGTAAGGTCTACGGACACTCACTCTATCTTGGCTATGTTGTTGTTGTTGTTGCATTGATTGTGGAGGATGATTAACACTTGAATGGAACTAATTGCATTTTTCTCAGAATTTGATCTTGCTTGATGCTCTTGAGAGAAGTCAGAATTTACCCTTGTGATTTTTATTGTTGTTTACAGTTTGAATTAGAGGATGAACTCGGGGGCTTAGTTAGCTCTCTTTGATGAGAGCATCCACCAATCTTAGTTGTAAAATACTGTAATTTATGTTACAACATTTTTGCATTTCTATAAAGTGCCTGAGGTGGTTTAAATCTGTGTGCCTGACCTTTCATGACACATTGTTTACATGTGAATATATATTTTGCTCGTAGAATCGATTCCAATCAAGCTGAAAAAAAGTCACCCTTGTATCTGTTATTAGTAAAGCGCTAACGCTCTATCTATAATAAGGTTCACTTTCTTGATCAAGAGCGTTGTTTTCTGATTGCAGCTAGGCACCTCTTTTCTTTCTCAAAGTCAACTTCCTCACTTGTTTGTCTTTTAGATGCTTACAAAGTGATTGTTAAGTTGTGTATATATATCTGACAAAAAACTGAAGATTCATATAAGCATCTTAATTTAATTGGGATTAAGGTATAGTTAATTATTATTTCTTATTTAAAATGCCTGTAATCAGTAATGTATTCATTAGATCTGTAAGAGCACAAAGAGAAGGGAAACAGATGCTTGAAATATTCCATGATCTATTCACTAGTGGAGATTATGGATGAAAAAGATTCTTCTTGCATTTTCAGAATCATGAGGCATATTGCTATGACATGACCACTGTCACCTTTCCTGGAAGTTCGTTCCGCTGGCATCTTTTTTCGTTATAGTAGTCAAACTTGGGATTACACTGGGTACGTTGTTGTTGTTGTTAGGCGAACTGTTCTGACAACTAACTATTATGTTACTTATGAGAGTCACACTATTTTTCCCAGGAAGGCTCAAGGATTGAATGATGGATGTGGTAGTACTAGCAAAAAAATCTTTTACTTTGTCGTTCCTTTCTTTTGCGTACTTTTCATCATACAAGCATTAGAGATGCCTTTGTTTCTTGTTTAACAGTTGGTGCTCTTGAATATTAAAAAGTGAAATGTGCTATGAATAGCAAGTATGAATTTGTGAATCTAGAAAAAGTTGAGTTCCTTATGTTTGATTTTCTTTTCCTTAGACCAGACAAGCTGAATATCGGAGTTTGGGGCTGATAGGATCCTTTACAAAGATTGCCAAGACAGAAGGAACTCTTGGTTTTTTCAGGTGCAAAATGCATTATTCTCCCTTCGATTTTAACTGTTCAGATGAGTTAGTCTATAAGTTTACATGTATTTTTGGTGGAACTCTTCTTCAGGGGAAATGGAGCTAGTGTTGCTCGCATTGTCCCTTATGCAGCATTGCACTACATGGCCTATGAAGAGTACCGCCGCTGGATTATAGATGGAATTCCTGGAGTGGGGAAAGGTCCCATTCTTGATCTCGTTGCAGGATCGTTTGCTGGTGGAACTGCTGTACTCTTTACTTATCCTCTTGATTTAGTTCGAACTAAATTGGCTTACCAGGTGAGAAACATAAAGACATACTCTTTTGAATTATTTTTTCTCACTCTGAAAGCAGTTTGTCCGTCTCTCTATCATCGAACATCCCTCTAGCTCCAAATTCTTCCTAGCTTAGCTAGCTTTGTTAGTCTAATGAATATGAATTTATATCACTTTACTGCTCTGTGAACAATTGAAGACTGATTCACATATGATCAGCTAGGTAGTTGGATCCCAAAAGTTGAATGTACAAGGGCTTGTTACTGGTGAACAAGTTTACAAGGGAATAAAGGACTGTTTTTCAAAGACATACAAGGAAGCTGGAATAAAGGGCCTATACCGTGGAGTTGGTATGAAGTGTTTTGTGCCTTGCGATACTTGTATTTACTGTTAGTTTGCAACTCTTCTTACGTAATGTGCATGTTGCATTCCAGCTCCATCGCTCTATGGAATCTTTCCTTATGCTGGGCTGAAATTTTACTTCTATGAGACAATGAAGAGCCATGTCCCTAAGGAGCGGAAGAATGACATCACGATAAAACTAGCATGTGGATCTGTAGCAGGACTTCTAGGACAAACTTTCACTTATCCTCTAGATGTTGTTAGGCGGCAAATGCAGGTAATTTAGTGAGATTGCATAAGTTGATTTACTATTCTTGTGACAAACTTGCAGTTAGAATGACAAGAGTACACGAACATTTCAGGTCCAGAGACTCTCAGCATCTAACAGCCACGAAATGAAAGGAACAGTTGATACTCTTGTTATGATTTTGCGGACACATGGATGGAAACAACTATTTTCCGGGCTTAGCCTCAACTATCTGAAGGTAAGAAACAGACTGCACATCGACTGGCCTTTATTGCCTTTTGTATCTATCATGTTATCTGATCACTATGCTATGTTTGAACATTAGGTTGTACCATCTGTTGCAATTGGGTTTACTGTTTACGATTTGATGAAAGCATACCTGAGAGTACCATCACGAGATGATGCTGTTGTAGAAGTCGTCACTAGTAACAGAGATAGTCAACCATCCACCCTGCACTCCTAACAATTTCTACAGGCTCAGCAATTGTCAAGTTCAATTTCAGGCCATCTTGAGGGCTGCTAAAGTTTGTAAATTTTCATTCTTTAATATAGGCATAATTCTTCTTTACAATAAGTTGTTACCAGAGAGCTTTCAGGATGGTATTGCCTTAATCCCAAACTAGTTGGGGTTGGCCATGAATCCTCTGGTATTAATTCATCTATATAAAAGGTTGCACTGCAAAAATGTATATTAACAACAACTTGCTGTAAACTAATGCCTCATTCTGGCATCTTATACATTGATTGACAAGTATGGGCGAGTTATAAAGAGTAGCACATATTTGTGTGTTCAAGTGTCTGTTCTTAAGCAGATCTGAGTTCTCGATGAAATTCTTTAGTTCTCATCGATACTAAAACGTGTTCCATATGCAAAGGCAATGCATAGAAGTGGAGAAATCAGACATTGCAAGTATTTTCTCCAGCAGAATCATATACTAATGTACAGTCTGATATCTTTCTATAAACATGGTTTCAAGGCCATTCAAACACCAATTGGTTACATGTAGTGAACTCTACTGTGAATAAATATTACTCAATTCCAGGAACACTATACTTTTTATTCATCCATACTGGATATCTTCAACTTTCACAGTATGCAAGTACAGAAAAGCAGAAGAATAATCTTTTAGAGTAGATAGATAAAAGATCTTTTCGTTATAGACTGTCAGCAGCAGTAAGATCAAACCTCTGTCATCTCGTTTATGTTCTGAGACGACGGCTTCTTAGTTCATTTGGCAAATATATCATACATGATATGCAAGTCATATGATGTAATCAGACCATCCAGATATGAAAGATGTATGGTCCATACTCTCTCCGGGACATTCCACATACCGTCTTTCGAGTAATCTAAAATACCTAAACTTAACTGCCAACAACTTCAATGGTGATATCCCTAAAGGAATTGGTGGATTGAGTGCGCTCAAAGTACTTGAGCTGAGGGCGAATTTGTTTGATGGATCTTTTCCTGAAGAGATTGGTGAATTGTTGAATCTTGAAGTACTTATATTGAGCTTGAATGGTTTTGCTCCACAAGCTATACCATCACAATTCACAAAGTTGAAAAATTTGAAAAAGTTTTGGATGACAGAAGCACATTTGATTGGAAATATCCCGGAAAATATTGGTAATATGACAAGTCTTGAATTTTTGGATTTGTCGAAAAATGGATTGAGTGGTAGTATCCCTGATGGTTTGTTTCAGCTCAAGAACTTGAGTATTGTGTATTTATATACTAACAAATTGTCAGGGGAAATACCACAGTCAGTTTCATCAATGAATTTAGATGTTATTGATTAGTGTAACAACAGTTTGACAGGAAAAATACCAGAAGATTTCGGAAAGTTGACGAAAATGACTGGATTGGCTTTGTTTTTCAATCAATTATCAGGTGAAATACCATTGAGTATAGGCAAATTATCATCATTGGTATCTGTTAAGTTGTTTGGGAACAAGTTATCAGGTGAAATTCCACCTGATTTTGGTCGATTGAAACTTTTTGACTTCCAAGTTTCAGAAAATCAGCTTGTTGGAAAGTTACCTGAGGGTATTTGCAATAACAAGGCTTTAGCTAGGATGGTTGCTTATGTCAACAATCTAACAGCTGAACTGCCAAGTTCACTTGGACGTTGTGACAGTCTGAGGTATATTCGAGTCGAAAATAACCGACTTTCTGGTGAGGTTCCTGATGGATTATGGACAGGTAAGAGTTTGTCAATGCTTTTGATGAAGGATAACTTGTTAACTGGTCAGCTTCCACATAGAGTGGCATCAAATTTGTCACAAGTTGATATCAGCAATAACAAGTTTTCGGGGGAATTACCAGCTGGTATGGGTACTTGGCACAATCTAAGTGAGTTCAAGGCTAGTAATAATCTCTTAAGTGGTCAAATCCCTCAAGAATTGACTTTTCTTCCAGGGATAACTAAACTTTTTCTTGATGGTAATCTACTATCTGGAAATTTTCCATCGAATCTATCGTCGTGGAAGACTCTTGTCACATTAAATAGCAGAAAAAATCAGCTTTCAGGTCCTATACCTTCTGCACTTGGCCTTTTACCAAATATCATTGATTTGGACTTGTCAAGTAACCAATTTTCAGGTGTTATTCCAACTGAATTAGGTAACTTGAGGTTAACTTCACTTAACCTGTCATCCAATCGCCTGTCGGGTAAAATCCCATTTCAGTTGGAAAATGCAGCTTTTGGTAAGAGCTTCTCAGATAATCCCGGTCTTTGTGCAAGTAATCCATCAGTAGAAGTCGCGTCTTGCAAGAGGGAAACTAAGTCAGATAAGTTTCCTGTTGGACTTGTTGCTGCTCTTGCTAGTGTAGCAGCAGTTACTTTCCTTGTGGCAGTTCTGTATGGTCTGTTTGTGTTGAGAAGTCATAGAAAAAGGAAACAAGAATCAGTTTCGACATGGAAACAAACATCATTTCACAAATTAGACTTCACAGAATCAGATATTGTATCCAATCTGACAGAAAACAACATAATTGAAAGTGGAGGATCAGGACAGATCTACCTTGTGCCTTTAAGCCAATCAGGTGACTATGTTGCTGTCAAGAGGGTTTGGAGAAACCAAAGGTTGGATCACAAGCATGAGCAACAGTTTCTTGCTGAAGTTCAGATATTAGGCACGATTCGACACTCCAATATAGTGAAACTCCTCTGCTGCATCTTCAGTGAAGAGTTGAAACTTCTTGTCTACGAATATATGGAGAATAGGAGCTTGGATATATGGCTTCACTCAAAGAATAGGATGAACAATGCCTCAAGATCAACACCACATCTGGTTTTGGAATGGCCTAGGAGGCTGCAAATCGCGATAGGAGCTGCTCGTGGTCTTTGCTACATGCACCACAACTGCTCACCACCTATCATTCATCGCGATGTGAAGTCAAGCAACATAACACAGTGACAGCAGTAGCTGGCTCTTTCGGATACATTGCACCAGGTATAAGACCATCAACTTATCTATAACATCATTATAAAGTTTAAAAGTTGGTTTAATCTCTTACATGGAAAAAAGTTTCCTATGCTACACAATTCAATAACATATCAAGGGTCGTTTTGTACATACTAGTTATGCAAGAGTTGTAACACGGGTTGTCTATGTAGAGATTATTATGCAAGTAGTTATTCTTAGTACACTAATTCTCGCGTAACTTATATATATGCTAATATATTCATGATGGTATTTCAGAGTATGCGCGAAAAACTAGAGTGACAGAAAATTGATGTGTATAGCTTTGGAGTCATACTTTTGGAACTGGGTGACTGGAAAAGAAGCCAATCTTGGAGATGAAGATTCATGTCTTGCAGATTGGGCATGGCGTCACCTTCAAAAAGGGAAACCGATGGCTGATGCATTGGATGAGGACATCAAAGAAACGCGATACTTGGAAGAAATCTTCATTGTGTTTAAGCTTGGAATCTTTTGCACCAGCACATTTCCTTCATCAAGGCCCACAATGAAGGAAGTTCTGCAAATCTTGATCCAATGTAACAACAGTTCACCTACATCTGGAGAAAAGAAAAGTGAAACAGAAGAGGATGTTTTGCCACTCCTCAAGAACTCAAGGAGTGAGAGGATTGAAGAAAATGATGATGTTGGTTTAACATCACTTATTTGATGGCATTACAATATGATTAGAGTGAAGGAGAACCTTGACGTAGCTGGTAAAGTTGTTGTGGAAATAGTCTCTTGCAGAAATGCACGTACAATCGATTCTTGCCGTGCGGTCCTTCCCAGGACCTTGCTCATAGTGAAATTTTGTGCACCGGGCTGCCTTTTTTTGACAATATGATTAGAGTAAGAAATAGCAAAGAATAAGACCTTAATCAGGTAGTGAAAACTAGCATTACACTGTATTGGATCCATAGTGTTGCTTTCATTGTTTTGCTTTTCCAATGTTTTCTTTACTCATAAAATAACTGTCAAAAAGGATGTTTTCTTTCCATTAAAACCATACACTATTGAATGGAAGATGGATTTCCTAAAAATCCAGAAAAATAGAAACAAGCTTGAACTACCTCAGTGCTATAACTTTTGGCAACCATACAACAACATATCTGATGTAATCCCACAAGCGGGCTCTGAGGAGGGTACAGAGTAAGCAAATCCTACCCCTACTTCATAGAGATAGAGAGGTTTCCGATAGTAACTTTTTGGCAACAATAAGTCTTGTAAAGATTACACAAAAATGTGGCAACTAGAAGAACTTTATTTGTATCCTCGCTTTAATTCTGGCTAGTGAGGAAAAAATTTAAGTTTACACTTGGGATAAAGATGATTCTTAGAGGCACCAAGAGTGAAAAGGTCAGCATATTGATGCTCTGAAGAGAGATGTGCTCATTTTGGTTCATTGAACTATGGCTCACTTCAAAGCTTGCTCTTGCATGACGCGGTGCACAAGGAAGCAAGAAATATTTCAATCATCTCGGAGAAGAAAGTAAGAAGTGGGTTCTCTTTAGCAAGAAGAGGGGCGATTGTAAACGTAGAAACTCTTGACTATTGGGAATGAGGGGCAGCCAAAAGTGCAGCTCCAACGCCTGAACCATCATTAGAAAGCTCAATGACTATGCTGTCCGCAGCATCTCCCAGTAACTCTTTCATAGTTTCCTCCAAGCAATTTCTGAACTTGGTGTAACGCTCAAACAATGCACCGTCCACAGCTATGACAGACCTCTGCTTCTCTCCGTCCTTCAAAGTGCCTCTTCCCAATTTCTTGAGGATGCCCACAATTCCTGCTGCAGAAAGACGCGCTCCACGAGAGGTGATAATGTTGCGTAGCTCCACAATTGTTTTCCTCATTTTCAAGGTAGAATTAGGTACCTGTGAAAAAAATGTATATATAGCAAATAGGATGAGAAAGACGACGTTCTCCACTTAATTAAGCCTAGCCAACTTAGTGATGTTCAGCCAGGAGCTAGGAATTTGAGTTTATGGGTTCCGGATAAATTATTTACACATATTAAGTGGGGTTTTTAGTATAAATATGAGGTCTCAACCAAACCTACTGGTTTTTGCCGAACTCGTTAGCAAAACCATAGCTCTGCCCTTGATGCTCCATGGTATATATCAAATTAAGGACAAAAAAGATGAGAACTTCAAAGACTAGTAATGTTTCACTTAAGTCAAATGTTTGATCTTAATACCTCTAAGATATCCTTCAGCTTATTGCCAACAACCTTGAGATCAGCAGACTCGTCGTGATGCATAGCAGCCATGTCCGGAGTCCTGCATGTGTGGCAGTAAATAACCTTTTTCACAATATTTGACAATTGAAAGCTTTACATATGAATCTAGTCCGAACGAATCTAGTCCGAACGAGAAGCATAACTTACAGTGTAAGAGATTAGTGCAATTACATAAACCTTAAGTTGCACTAATTGCATGGAGAAGAATAAGGTTAAAATTGATGAATGGCAAAATAGGGTCTGCCAAAAAATAGATTACTGCCGTAATGAATGTGTTGGTCAAAGCAATACCCTACCTCAATACGAAAGGAATTTTCAGTTTGGACGGGACATAATCACCGAATCTGTGCAAGATACATCCCAGAAATCATCTTTTCATAAATCTGTGCAATTTTTGAAAGTTCAACATCAGATGTAAGATAGAAAATGCAGAAAGGAAGGGAATTGTCTTAGTAACCTGCTCCCCGGGGTTTAAACTCTCAACATCAAAATTTTAGTCATATTATGTTACTGGAAGATGCGATGAGCGGAAATTACCCCATTCCATGTTGATAACCTTTAAACACCAGTCAAAATTATGTTTAAGTTAACAAACGTGTATGAATCTACCAAGGAAAATATTTTTAGGAAATGAATTAGGCACATATCAAGTCATGAAGGAGTTACGAAATGTAATAAGCATTTACCATCTCTCTGGATTTCAGCAACAGACCATGCCATTTGGGAATCGCATGAGCGCGTTCAACATATGCTGCATCGGTTCCAGTACCCAAAATTACTGCAGCAATGACATCAGGATTATTGTACTGACCTCCTGCTAACGTTCCAACAGTATCATTGACCTAAACAGCCAAGTCAACTAAGAAATTCAGGCGCAGGAATCACACATACAAAAACCTAATACATGAACACCATCAGCTTACTAATATTTTATCGAATTTGATAGGGAAAAAAACTTACTAAAGCAGACACACGCACGTCAAGGCCGGCCCTTTCCATTGCTTTTGCTAATTCTCCAACCACATCTTGGCCAACCTATGTTAGATTCCATGAGGAGTAGTTCAGAATTGAAATACAATAAAACGCTGGAAAAGGAGCTCTTTATAGCATACTTTAAATCAAATCGGTGAAAATGCAATGAAACAATGATCAACTTTGCATGTATAAAGTTGTATGCATTAAATCCTCATCAATGCCAACCTATCTTAGGCCATGAGGAGTAGTTCATCAGTGAAATACATCACGTTGGAAAAGGAAATTCTATAACGTATTTTAAATCAACTCAGTGAAAAAGCAATGAAATATATGTTGTCGGACTCTCCAATGTCAGATCCTTCAAAATGTACTGCTTTTGAAGGATCCTACAAGCAACTGGCGAGTGGCGAAATCTTTGAAGAGTCTGAGCAACGAAATAATCATCAACGTTGCATGCATAAAGCTGTATGCATTAAATCATCATCAATGCAAAACCGTACACTGAAATGAATGGACTAAATCTAAGGTTGATTGTAGGCATGATCAATTGGAAGTGAAAATCAGAAACTCTGTATGACTAATCACGTCTTCTATGGAGAAGCCCTTTGTCCATTTAATAAGAGTTCCTGATGCAATTGACAATTATTTCACAGGGAAAGAGAAGGTAAAGCCCAACTCCCTTTGTCTACCAGGTGGAAGATGAAAATCATCTCCTTCTGTAGCTACAAATTCTGCAAGTGCAGTGGCAATAAAATCAAATAACACCTGCAATTAACAGTTTGAAGTTTAATAATGTGAGTACAACCTTGATTGGATTACAAAAGTTGCAGGATGCATGGGTGATACAGCTTAAGACTTACTTCAGATGATGATCCAGCCATCACATTCTGTGAAATTAAAACTTGTTTAACTTCATGTTTAACCATACGCTTTTCTTTCTCACCCAACTGCACACGCATCACACGGAAGTTTGTGCCGCCTAGATCCAATGCATAAAACAAACCTTCTTCATCCCTAAGATGGAATAAAAGTAATACCAGTCGTTAAACTGAAGTAAATATACAAGACATACATGGAAAATATACCCCACCCCTAATGCACTACAGAGGTCTATCGGCAGCAGCTTTAATTTGAAAATTTGTCGATACATGTGAATTTTTATACCCAATTTTAGTAAGTTTATCACAAGAACTTGGAAATGTTACCAAGTTTCCTGCCTCCGCCTAAGTAGTGGGTATAGGTATGTCATTTTTAAACTTAGACAATGTCAAACTGATTCATATGTCATATATTCTTTTCTTATGGATCTAACTTCATTATGTTGAACACAGAGATGAGAGTATCAAGACAGAGACAGAAAATACTTGTCTAGAAATGTCTGTGTAGACACATAAAAGTATGCACAGTAACAAATAATGAGCAGACAGAAGAAGATGGAACTGAGAAATTTACACGCATGATAAGTGTTAAAGAATGGAACTGGCAATGTAAAATTCAAAAAAGGTGGTCAAGATACAAAACAGTAGAAGAGAATATAGAATAAACATCAAACTCAGGATCCATAGATAACGAGTGACCTGATCACTTGTCAATTAGAAACTTCTTAGTGGACTCTAAGTTCAACAAATACTTCAAATAATAGAGTTCCATTTTTGCTCTTTGTGATTTATAACGATGCTCAAGGTAATCATACCTTTGGACTAAATAATAAAAAAAAACAATTTGAAAAGTAACTTAATCAATTATCCAAACATTACAAAGTGAAATCAATCTCCAAGATCTCAGCTTTATTGAGAAAAGAGAAATTCTTGACACCCAAATTAGCAAAAATCAGTTTGTGCACATATACACTGACACAAATACTCATCCAATGTAGAGGCTATCAACTTAGCTAATAAGCATCTTAAGTTTGCCAATGAATCATTAGTAAAAAACACAATCTGATATAACTATCCACCCCAGAAGCTAAAATCAAGAGATAACACTACCAAGATCACAGCTTTATTGAAAAAAGAGACAAAAAAATACTCACCCAGTCAGATGGTTACCAACTTAGGTAATATAATATTACATATATATTATGTTGCACTTGGAAAACATGAAATTAAGTTCAAATACAAGATTAATTAAAGAGTTTTATCTCAAGTGACATTTTATCTTTAAAACGATAGAATTCTAAAGCGAGTAACTCATTATTCTATTTGCCCAACACCAAACGAAGGTAACGATCATTAGAAGAAAAAAGTGACTTCGTCAAATAATGCACGTGGGCTGAGTCATTTACAATCCCAAGTGCACTATAAATTATGAATTTTTAAACTTGAAAAAATCTTTTTGGCCAGAACAATATTTTATCTATGCTATTTTATCTTTTTAAATATTTTTACCCTTTTAACTTTAATATTTTTTAACTAAAAAATAGAAAAAAATCAATTTGTTTTAAAATAAAAAAAATATTATAGTTTTTTTAATTTTCTAACTAAATTTTCTGGCAATTTAGCACTTCCCAATAAACTTGTTGTGACATGCCTTTTCTAGAGTTGAACATTATAAACATTATTGTTGTTTTTAGTTATTGTATATATATGAGTTTGAATACTTCTTAAAGTTGCATTAATTATATACTACTTACTATAGAATCTTTATGAAAATTGCAAGAAAAAGTATTTTCACTTTTTAGCCAGGGAGGAAAGTGGTACCGTTAGTGGCTATATTTGTAAAGGATTTCTATTAACATTTAACACGTGTTAAGGTGTTTATTAGTGTCATTTTCAAACAAAATTATGATGATACACATTAAATGCAATAATCTATATACCCGTTCCTATTTAGTTGTTATTATTTTAGATTTTATGTTTTTTAAGAAATTAGGTAAATTTATTGTTATATCCTTATTTAGTGTTCTCTGAAGTCAAATTTTCAATAAATAAACACAAAAGTATTTTTCGATAAGTACATGTAAGGCAAATACCTCTCAAAAATAAAAATAGAGAGAATAGTATCATTTATGCATTGATTTTGTGATGATAAGTATTAAGGAATATCTATTTTAAATAAGGACGACATGTAAATAGGAATAGTGAGAGTATATTTTTCTTATCTTATTCGATATTTGATATCTTCATTGAAATTTAACTAATAAATTCAAATTAACGTGTTACATGATCAACTTCTGTAAATAGCGCTCCTAACAAAAAATCCATACATAAAGATCCAAACTCGAGACAACTAACAAAAAATAAAAATATCACGAACCATTTCTTAGAATCCATATTGTTGTTATAATATTTTTAATTTCTTCTCATATGAAAGTGAAACACGTAGTTCCAGAAAATTCTAAATAGTAATTTGGACCCTTAATCCCTTTTATTCATTTTTTTATTTCTTCATTGATTTTCCCAGATTTGGTCTTGATTTAGTCAAGTACTAAAGGGTATCTTCAATAATCAATAATTTAAAAACAAAATTTCCAAATCTTAATTAAATAAACCTTTCTAAATCAAACTTATTAATCGGGAAAATTAACAATAACGCATCAAATTAAAGCATAAATAATTCAAAACACACATTATGAAGTAGATATTGATACCAAATATTGGACTGTCGACATTCTTTCACTTTTAACCAAACATTTCTAGTTTGATTTTAATGAATGTAGTACTTTTTGGCGACATTGGAGCCAGAAATTTCATCAAGAAATTCAAAATATGAAGAAGTAAAACATACAGAGAAGTTAAAGGGAGTTCAACATATGTTATATATTCATTAAAAAATAATTTTAATCATATATATACAATGTAATTTTTTATCAAATAGGATTCAAAAAAGCCCCTTAACCCTTACTAGCTACACCTTACTTTTTGATATGAAGTGTTTAACTCTCTTAAAAAACTTAAACATATTCTATGCAGTGGCGGAGCCACCTTGTTGCTAGGGGTTCATCCGAACCCCCTTGGGCGGAAAATTATAGCATTTATACATGGTTAAAATAAAATTTTAGGTATATATTGTAGACGTCGAACCCCCTTCGGCTACTTTGTGTGTTTATTTCTTCAGATTTCGAACCCCTAATTAAAAATCCTCTTTTCCGTCACTGATTCTATGTAAATATGAATTAATCAATCTAGTAAATTTTAAATATCCACGAGTTAAACAAAAAAAAGAACGTGAATGTGTTATCTTTATCTACCTAAGAGAAACGTATATCTAAAAATTTAAATTCAATATTTTAATTAAGAGTGAAGAAACTTCTACCGTTCTATCGTGACCACACTAAAAATAGTTGCGTGAAGAGTATTTTACTAATGATGCAAGCTGTATCCAAATGGCACTAATCAAAATGGAATATACGTTTAAATTTTTCCTTCTTTTTAAAAAAAACAAAAATCTTTTTTTTTTTGGACATGTTAGTATTATTATAATCTTCTTTTTTATTAAATAAGCCAATATAACATTTCATATTCATACAACTGGCACAGCTGTACTTGTCAACTAGCAAACTAATTAATGTAACAAAAATCATATTGTTGTCACTTGTCACCCAAATACTTTAGTATTAGTCATAGTCATAGTCATAGTCATGTTGATGTGCTAGGGATGACAATGCTACAGACCGGGACGATCAAACTTTTTTATAATTATGAAGGCAGAGTTGAAAATAATTTCAAGTTGGATTTGAAATTTGTATAATTAAATATTAATTTTTAAATAAAGTAAAGTATATTTCGAAAAAAGTGAATAATTTTATGACCTAATGGGTCTTGTATAACTTAACGTACATATCAAATTTAACTCGTTTTTTGATCGACTCGCTCGTTTGCCACTCCTAGTAATAACTATGTCAATGAATCAA
This sequence comes from Solanum piurae, assembly GCA_029582685.1. Lineage (NCBI taxonomy): Eukaryota > Viridiplantae > Streptophyta > Magnoliopsida > Solanales > Solanaceae > Solanum > Solanum piurae. The sequence goes on from JAJOOO010009067.1 coordinate 51,025, forward strand.
TTGTAAAAACACAAAAAGGAACTGACATAACTCCAACCCAGAAGCTAAAATAAATAGATGACACCTCCAACCGAGGTGGAGCTAGAATTTGATGTTTATAGGTTCTGAACTTGTCGAGAAAAAGCTATTAGGTTCATCCAAACCCGTATCTAATATGTAGCTCCACCCCTGCCTCCAAGATCACAACTTTACTAAAAGAGAAATTCTTGAACACCCAAATAAGCAAAAGACAGTTTATGCACATTCTTATACACCCAAATTAGCAAAAAAACAGTTACCACATTCTTAAACATCCAAATAAGCATAAAAACAGTTTATCCACATTCTCAAACACCCAAATAAGCCCAAAAAAAAACAGTTTATGCACATTCTTGAACACCCAAATAAGCCAAAAACAGTTTATCCACACTGGTAACCACCCAAATAAGCAAAAAACAGTTTATCCACATTCTTAAACACCCAAATATGCAACAAAAAAACAGTTTATGCACATTCTTGAACACCCAAATAAGCAAAACAGTTTATGCACATTCTTGAACACCCAAATAAGCAAAGCAGTTTATGCACATTCCTGAACACCCAAAGAAGCAAAAAACAGTTTATGCACATTCTTCAACACCCAAATAAGACACTCAAGGGTGTGGACATGGATTGAGCACCATGATGTCTCAGGTTCAATTCCCAGCTCCTATTTATTCTAGGATCTATTCTAGCCTTGGTGGACTGAATACTGATATTTATTGTTGGTGTGAGATGCCAGGATTTAGTGGAGGCGCGCGCAAGTTGATCCGGATATCAAAACAAAGAACACCCAAATAAGCAAAAAAAAAAGAGTCTACACACATTCTTGAACACCCAAATAAGCAAAAATCAGTTTCTTCACACACACACACAAAACACAAATACTCACCCAGTAGGAAGGTTATCAACATAGCTAATAAGCATCTTGAGCTTACTCCCACCTTCAAAAGCAAGTCCAGCATGCATCTCTACAGTCATAGCATCAGCTACCTGCTTAAGTTTCCCTATTGGAGTTGCACACTTCTCCTCAAAATCCTTCAATAAAGCTTCAACTTTTCCCCACTCCCCAGAATTCTTCATCCTGCGCTTCATTAACAAAACTGCCACCCCACATACTACAGCAGCAGTACACACAACTGATACACCTACAACCAATTTCCCCATATTTTCTTGAAAAAAATCAATCTTTTTGTATATATTTTAGTGAATATACTGTGAAGATTGAAACTTTTTTGATAGATTTTAAATGGGGTTTGTTAAAGGTTCAGAATTTGATGTGTGGGAGTGACAGAGAAAGAAGAAAAATGGGAGTTGCAGAGGATATTTTTTTTTAGGCAGAACCCATTGGTGGCCCCTTTAAGTTGGCATCAATTTTCAATTAGAAACCTAAACTAAGCGTTGTTCATTTTAGATACCTCATGTTATATCATGCTATGTCATTTTGACACTTTTTGCTGATATGTCATAGAGAGTGTAATACACTCATTACCGGTGCGTGAAAGGCTTATTTAATCTTCTTCTTTTTTTTTCATCTTCTTCCTCATTATAGGGTTGGAAGTGAGGGATGTTTAGCATCCGAGCAACTCCCTCTTGTCTGGGAATATGTATTAATTTCTGCACTGCAACTAAATTATCTGAGGTACAAGGTCAAGACTTTCACTAATTCTAACTATCTGAGGGATAAGATTAATAGTGAAGGAGATACATATACATATATATTCTTATATGTTAAGAGTATATAGGCCCAAACTTTGAGCAAATTGAAAACCAGATAATGAAATGGCAGAGACTTCAAAATAATTAGCTATTAGCTAGAATAGAAAGAAGGAATTCCATTATTTGTATCTAAGTTCAAAGTATATATAGAATAAATATTATTCAAACAAGAACAAATAGAGTCTACAGAAGACGACGCGGCCATTGATACCATTCATAAGGAAAAAATTTGTACCTCTCTGTTGGACTTGCGCCTGAAAAACTAAAGACAAGTTGTGCAACATCCATCTCAAAGTCATAAGAAATAACCTTACGAAGAAAACCCAAATAAAATATGTGTGGAACAGTAGGATGAATCACCATGGTTTTCAACACAATTCTACGATAGCCCTCAAGTCCAAAATCCTTCCAGCATTGTAGAACAGTGCTGCCTACATTTCCAACATACTTCTTAACCCATACTGCATCTCGACTACGAATATTGCTCACAAGGTACCACACAATGATGGTTGCCTCAAATCTAATATTCAATGCAAAATACAATCCACCAGCTGATGATCCAAGATAACAACCACCTGATTTTCCTCTCTCCCTATCTTCAGGCAATTTCAAAGCCCAGAAAGACTTGTAGATACTATCATAAACAGTTATCTGTAGTGAATCATCAAGCCAACAGAATACTCCATCGATGACACTAGCTGATGGTGATTTCGTAGAACGAAACAGTCCTAGAGGTACATCAAGAATAATCTTATTTGCAGTCCAAGCATTAGTTTCAGAAGTGAAACTTTCGATGGTTACAGCAGGGGTAATTTACTTCATTTCAATACAGATTAAGATTTTTTAAATGAAAACCCCAAATAAAGCAACGCATAATGTCACGTCCCGCCACTTCACAGTTAAATTTTGCGTCCGGATAGGGGCGGAAGGGTCTAGAGTTATGGACAGATTTGCGGAAAACTCTAGAACCTTTTAGATTATTCTAGAAGGCTAGAGAATTCTCTAGAATGACTTAGATATTTGAAGAAAGCCTTAGAATTCTCTCGAGTGTGTTGAGAATGGGTACCATTCATTTGCAAGGCATCCAACCAAGAAACCATCCAACCACCCAAGCTTGAAGCAAGCAAACAACTTGTAAAGCATTCCTTCCAAGCTAATATATAAGCCTTCTTCCAAAATTCTCTAAGTCTTCCTTTTCATTCTCTAAGCGATCTTAGTTTCAAAGGGCTTATTTGAGCTTACAAGATCGTGAAAGATTCGTGAGTAAGTGCCGCACGAAGCTTTAGTAAGACTCTAAGTCCGTGACAATAAGCTGGTCAAAGTTTTTTGCAAAATCTAATCGTTATTCCAAAAAAATAGTTACGTACACTAAATATAATGATCAACACCTCTGATTATAGCACTGGTACCTGAAACAAGGAGTTGATATGAGTGAAATTATCATCAAGAACCTAAATAATCAATATCTCCCCAAAAAAGTCGGCAATTTTGATTAAAGAAATGAAAAGGGTAGAAGAACCAAGAATAAGTAAGAGCAAAAATGTGCTACTACTATTAAAATGAAGCCTCCAAATGAAGCAAGGTATAAGCTGGTCAAAGCTAACTACAAAAATTTAATCTTTCTTTCACAAAATAGTTACATACACCAAATACAGCTACTGAGCTACATTAGTTTGGGGGAGGGGTATGAATGGAAGATAATGATTAACACTTATGATTAATGCAATAATGAACCACTCAACTGAAACAAATAGTTAAATATGAGTAAAATGTATCATCAAGAACCTAAATAATCAAACATCACTCAAAAGACAATCTTAACTTTTGATAAAAGAAATGAAAAGTCTAGAAGTACCAAGAAGCATTAAGAACAATGAAGCACATTACTCAAAAAAATCTGTACTGCTCATCACTCAAAAAAATCTGAACTTTTGATTAACAAATGAAAAGAGTAAAAGTACCAAGACCCAATATAATTGGACATCTATCATCAGAATTCTTTGTATCATTTTTACAATTGCAGAATGTCTAACAGTCATATGATGTATTGTATTCTAAGTATCTTTACAATGTGACAGAAAAGAAACGTAATGAATGTGGAAATTAAACATGACTATTTCACAATTCCTGAAAGAGCCAAAAGGAATTTAATGGCCATGATTCTAGTATATCTGCATAGCCTGCTGCAAGCTTCTTTTCCACATGTGTTTTACCAGCTGTACTGCTCATCACTAGAAGTACCAAGAAGCAT
>JAJOOO010009068.1:0-66636 GCA_029582685.1 Solanum piurae
CCATATTCATATTTTCGTATTTTTTGCTGTTTTTAGTTGATAATTGACTACAACCCCCCCCCCTTTGATATTTGACCCTTGTGTCACCCCAAACTTGAATTTTGTTTTTCTTTAGAGGATCCCTGAGAAATAGTTTAGGAAGGAAGCTTGAAGAGATGAATGTATGCCCCTAGTGTTGTTTTAGTAGCAATTAGTTGAGTTGATGTACTAGTTGTTTGTTTTCTAGTTTATTAACTATTGGTAGTAAGATTCTTATTCTTTTAAAGTTAAAATAAAATTTTAATCTCACAAAATAAAGAGAAACAGATCAATGGTGAACTACTACTAGATATCAACAGAGATACATATCATCGAAGAGTTTGCCTAAAAAATAGATGGATGAGTAATAGAAGTAACCGGAAAGGCCTAAGTATAATCACTACCATGTAATAAATTTACTAGAGTACATAATCCTTATGTGACATCTAAGTAGTGTTGCATCTTTGTCCTCTCTTGTGAGTTCCTTCCACTTGTTTGGAAGCAATAGCAAGTTTTGGGCAATTATCCCTAACTCATTGGATAGTTTTGCTGATTGATCTGGTTTAGTTGGCCTTCTTTTGCCTAGTGGAATTTCTATTTTCATCTTGCTTCCCAATGTCTTCTTCATTTTTTCAAGACCTTTCCCTCTAGTTTTGCCACGACCTTTCTTAAGTCTAGTGAAATCATCTGATGAAAAAGAGTCAATTCAAAACACCACCTAAAATCGAAAGAGAAATAGCAATATGGCAGTAAGGCACAAGATGAAGACTGGAACATCGGGAATTTTGCTTTAGTTTGTTGTATCTTAAGAGACAACAAGGTCAAGAAATTTATCGAGAAACAAAGAGAATATAAGAGAGCTAATAACATCTATTTTGATCATTTAAATTATTCATTGATTATAAGTTGCATGAATTACATAAAATGACATTGAATTCTAAAAGTATAAATCACAACACCCATTCATTAAGAAAAAAGATTCAAATTATACATATTGACAAAACAAGTACCTTTAGATAACTATTTTTTTATGTCATAACGATCATGGGAGAGCTGGTAAAAAATAAAACAAGTCAAACTAATACAAGTTATCATTAAGAAATGATTACATGAAATTTGTGACAACGTTTTCAACTTCTTAGAGTCAATTTTTGTAGCTTATGTAGTATATTGACGAAACAAAGTCAACTACAACAGCTCATACTATGTTCAATGGATTTCATGTTAAGAAAAAGGCATGTGTGATTATGAGTGTATCATGAAGCGGTTCTTTTTTAAATATAAAAATAACTACATGAGTTAAATCCACAAATCCACACATCCTCTGAGATTGAATAACTTTCACTTGAGTGAACAAAATCAATTTCATTTATCCTATTACTTCATTTTCCCAACATCATTCTCACCATCCTTAGATAATAAGCTAATGTCCATATCTTTTCTTAGAAGTTTAACATTAGAGAAGTTTCAATATGTAACATTTTCGATTCCAACTTGGCCAATAACTAAATAATTTAATAGTAATAAATATCATAAAACATATTACATGTATTAACAACATGAGTAAGGTTATTTGAGCCATCCACAAATTGAGTATCTTGAGTCGTTTCACCTGCAAGTGTAGTTTGTCTAAAGTCACGTCCACCCGGTGCCATTGATTTACTAAACTCTACCTGTTACGACCCAGGGGTACCCCCAGATGTAACATGGTGTACTTCACCCCGAAGGAGTCTCATACAAGACATTAGCATATCATAACATAAGATAATAGAAAAGTACGGAAAATTTAAAAACTTTTATCCATAAAATCGAAGTATTTTTAAGAAAATGCAAGCGGAAGTCTTTACTACACTTTTGTCTCAACCCATCTAAACTCAACTTGACTTAAATTCTTTGGGACACAGCCTATACAATAGTCTCAACATAAAAATAAAATACATAAAGGAAATAATGGGTTTGTCCTCGAAGCTATGAGGACTCACCAAATCTTCAACTCCTTTGCTCCTTACGAACCTATCTTAAAGAATGAAACTTAATCTCTGAAACCCTACATTTGATTAGAATGTAGGCAAAGTATGTGTTAGTACAAAATGTACTAAATATGTTAGCTAGCATAATCATAAGAGAATAAGATAAGAGTTAGTCAACATAGGACATAATCCAAAATCATATGAAAGACTTCATGAAACATAACCTATAAGCATAAGAGACAATATCATAATAATAAGCAAAGTCTCCAACATAAGCATCATATAAGTATTATTCAAATCTTTAGTCATCTATACCATAATAGAACTACTTTCAAGTAACCTTAAAGCATACTTGTGCAATGCATGAATAGCATCCCATAATACCACCCAAGCTAAGTATCCCTCTTTGGTCATCTTAACCATAATCAATATTACTAGTCAAGCTTTTGACTCTTCTACCATAAGGGCACTATACTCCTAAGTAATATCAAAGCACACTTGTGCAATGCATGAAAGGCATCCCATAATACCATTCAAACTAAGCATAACCTTGAAGTCAACATAGTCATACTTACCCTCTTTTGGTCTTATTATTAGCTTACTTCTCATAACCAATGGAATCTCTCACGTTTAATCAATAATAAAAAAGAAAGAAAACTATAGCACAATCCTATCTTTAGATACATCACACAAAGGAGCACTTTTTTTAATAACCTTAAGTCATACTTGTGGAATGCATGAATAGCTTCCCATAATACCATTCATGCTAAGCACCATGTTTAGGTCCTCATACTAATACTTCTTGGTTTGGAACCTCGTTCCTCTATTTAACTTTAGAACACTATGAGGTACTCCCTTAAGAAAATCTTAGTTCATTATTAGGTTGAACCTTATGAGACACTTCTTTAAGCATGTCTAAGTTCATTATTAACATGGACCCTATGAGATACTACCTTAAGCATGTATAAGTCCATCTATACTCTTGAATACTATGAGGTACTTCATTAAGTAAGTCCTAGTTCATTTATGCTTTGAACACTATGAGATGCTTCTTCAAGCATGTCTTAGTTCATTGGATATGAAGATTGCTACTAGAAACCTTAACTCAACTATGTGAAGGCTCCCATCTCATGAGACCTAACTTTGGAAAAACCCACACTCTACTACATAAGAGTTGTCCCTTTAACTTGGATAGTCCTCACATCAACTAGGTGTGGTTCTCCTTTCTACTTGGAGCCCGAACCCTATGTTGTGTGACATTCCATCTCATTGTCAATATCCACTTGCAGCCAAGCATACACCCCAAGATTTAGTATTAAGCCTTGCTTAATACTCATGTCTCATGAAAGGATGTCCTTGACAATCAATCCATATTCAAGTGATTCTATTTCTTTATACTTTCAAGCATTTATAAGGTAGGTTAGGTGAGTATAGGCCTTTCACCACAATTCTACCTTTTAGACTTCTATTCATCACCTTAGATTTACTCTCAAAGCCCAAGTGATTCAACATTCTTGACTACAAGCCTTACTCTCAAAGCTCACAATCATCAATACCACTAGATTCTAAGGCATTCTAATCACATTATTTATTATCAAGTGATTCTAGTCATGGCTCATCAAAAAGGTTCAACTACAGGCTTTATAAGTAAATATCCATCATATATAATATAGTCTAGTTCAATTCATATCTATATGTTCCTAATCTTGAACCATTACTACACATGACATTAATTTTAGAAGATCAATTATAATTCTTCAAATTCACCTTTCATGGCATAAACCCACACAATATAAAATTCATCGATTAGACTAGGGTTAACCATAGAAACTACATAAATTCATCATAATATCTTAATTCAATTCTAATTCATTCATAATTAGGTATTATCCACTAGATTTGAATCATACCTAAACACTACCCACAATGTAGGAAGAAACCCTAGCTAGGTGGCTCTATGTGTGGAAGTACCCATAGATGAGTAAGCTAACATACCTTGATTCAAAGCCTAGCAAAATCTTGAAAATATGGAGGAATTTCTACCTAAGTTTCTGCCCTTCTTCTTCTTCTTCTTCACTTCTAGAGAGAGGATTTTCTTGAGGGGAAAAGTTAGTTAAGATTTGGGTTGGGGATTTTTATGAAGTGTTAGGGTTGTTTAATAGCTTAATAACCCTTATATAGGCCTACTAAATCAATATAAACCGACTGTACACTAAACAAACTAAAATAGGAATTAACTAAACTAACCCTCACCTTGGCCGAAACTTGGCAGATTGGCAGACCTTGACTCACGCCCATGACCTACGGTCCGTAGGTTGGCCTACTGGTTGTCCTGCAGGTCCGTAGGTCATGACCTGCAGCTCAACAACAAAAGACACCAAAGGCGCTGACCCACGAGCTAGGACTACGGAGCGTGGATAAACCTATGCCCCGTAGGTACCATCCGTAGCTCACTAAAAATGCAGATTTAGGCATTTTTTTGGGGTACTCCTAAAGGGCCACTTGGGTGATCCTTGGGGGGTCGTACCTTGATGACCTAACCCTAAAACCCTCATTCTAAGTACGGGAATCACTTTTACGATTTTAACCCTCATACCAAACTCCAAAACCCTAACACAAGGCTGTAGAACTCTCTAGTTTAGTTCACTAATTTCCGAGGTAGTACAATATCTCCTCCTTGGGATCATTCGTCCTCGAATGACGATTCTAAACACTTCTTAAGGTCACAACTCTAGACTAGCAGCCCATCATGCATGCAAGATATCTAAATGCACACGACCAAGCAAGAAAACATCAATTCCAAACTAAACACTTTCAATGCAATACAAGGGAGTAGGAATTGCATCTACCAACCCAAAATGCATGAAATTCCATATTTACGCATTCTCAAGGAGGAACTTACATATCCTAACTAAAACATGCTCAATACACACGCATGGAGCCTAAATGCAAATTACTCTCAAAAAGAATTTATTCAAGGAGGAATCTTTCAACTCCAAACTAAGGCATGCTCATTACTCATCTCATAAAGTCTATATGCAACTCTACTCAAATGCACTACAACATGAGGCAAAACAATGCATATAAGTCATTTCTAACGAGACCTACGAATTTTTATGAATATGCATATTAGGAAATCATGGCAACACATAAACACACAATAATCTTGCTTTTTAGGCACACTATCTTCCCCTTGGGAGTAAGCCTATACAATCCACTTCTAAACATCATTCATGCTAAAGAAAACTTCAAGGTCCAACATAACAAGTCACAAAAGACAAGAAATCCAGAAATTACTGAAGCACAAAACATATACCAGAAGCAACATGACTAGATCACTCTTGATCATCTCTAGATTGGAGAGCATAAAGCCTATTCTTCATTTCAGCACTCTCATCCGCACCACTAGAGGCAACTTTCTTATCCTCCCTTCCCTTGGCCTTATGAACTGGGCAATCTCTCATTTTATGCCCATCCTTTCCACACCCATAGCAACCATTTATGTCGGCTAGGAACTTACCATAATGACTCCTCCCACACTTGGAGCAAGTAGACTTGGGCAATGGAGACTCACTACCCTTCTCTTGGTCAAACCTAGGGGTGTTAGAAAAATCTTTGCCAGAATACCTTTATTTAGACTTAGTCCTACCTTGTCCATCAGACTTAGCATTAGAAAAGTCCCCATCATCGGTTCTAGCTCTTTTCAACTCCCTATTCATTTTCTTAAGTTTTAGCTCCTCAATTTGTTGAGAATGCACCATGAGACAAGAAATATTCATACTTGGTACCACGACCTGAGAGCACCCCTTAGTCGTAACACGGCGTACTCGACTCCGAAGGGGTATTGTACAAGCCTCATAGTCATTCATTACATTCAATAATGAAAATAGAGCGGAATTAAAAAACTCTATATTTAAAACCATACGAATCAAAACATTCAATACTCATAGATATCTTTCAAAAGACATAGCAGAAGACTAAGTCTCACATGGACAACTTAGACAAAACTTTAACAAGATAAGGTCACGGCCCTTTACAAATTAAAGTCTTTACAATAGTCTCAAAATAAGAAAGAACAACAAACAATAAATCTTTGTCCTCAACCTATGAGGACATACCAAGTCTTGCAGGAAAACTCTATCCAAGCACTTCGATCCTAGCTAGAATCAATCACTTGCCAGAACCTACACTTGTAGTAAAAATATGAAAATATGGGTTAGCACACAAAAATGTACTAAGTATGATGACCATGCAAAAACATGCTTTAAAAGGGACCTTTTGGTTAGAAACCATGCATTATGTCACTTTCTAGAAATATCATGTACAATAGCATCAGAGACATACAATACAAGTACAATCATCATGCAAGTCATAATTCCACATTTAGACAATATCTTCAAGTAAACCATTTCCTTTACCTAAGACCTTCACTTCAAGTAACCCTCAAGCTATGCCTTGTGCAATGTATGGGTAGCGTCCCATACCACCACCCACACTAAGGCATCACCTTAAGGTCACCAAAAGTGAACTTACCATTCCTTCATTTTCACCTTTACACAATATCCATACAAGACACATAAACATCACATGAATCATATCATCACATAAACATAGTCATCAACTAAGTCATTTCATCAATATAAACTACTCGTTCATCATTTCATTTAGACAATAATTCAACATTCTTCAATAACTTCATTTAGAGCAGAGTCATGTCACAGTCATTAGGATTTAGAGAAACTCACTATGACCTTCTCAAAGCCTACTCGTGCAATGTATAGGTAGCATCCCATAATACTACCTACAGTTTGTAGAACCTATCAAGAAACCACAATGAAATCTCACATGATGGGAAGTAAGCGTTAACCGACATAGACCATGAGATCTTGTCATGGAATCCGGTTTCATAAGTTCCCACACCGTAAAGAGGTGGTCTATTTACCTAAGGAAGACCGGTTCATATAGCTTAGGTGGATACACTAGCTAGACCTATGCGGGCACATAGTTTATGAGATAAGGTAGACGATCATTGAAACTCATGCCTAACCTTGAGGGAGTTTCCATCTAACCAAATCCACTTGGTGCTTAGCTTACATTCCCATAGAATAGTTCATTACATTAACAGTATCACATATGAGAGGTGTCATTGGCCTACCGACTCCAATTACATTCGCAGACACATGAAAGGGTACCTTAAACCTACCGATTCAAGGTCCATTTAGGAAAGCTCATTAACTCCTCTGGAAAGGGTGCCATAGGCCTACCGGTTCAAGGCTCATCATTAACCTTAATAGAAAGGTTCCATAAGCCTACCAACTCCAAGGTTCATTACCATCGGTAGTGGACGGGTGCAATGAGCCTACCGATCCAAAGGTTTATTATTAACATTAGTGGAAGGGTGCTACTAGCCTACCGATCCAAGGATTCAACAATCAACAATACACTCATTTATACAAGAAGAGGATGCATAACCTCTACCAATTTGAGATATACAATATATTGAAGAATCCTTCATATTCTATCATCAATATTCACGAGTGTCAAATTGAGAAATAGCCTTTCAATGATAACACATTTACATTCAAAACATAATCACATTAGCTTCATTGAACTCCCATTCATACATAGAATATCATGATAACACTTCAACTTATCATACTATGCCTTCAAGGCCTTGATCACAATGTACATAATAATGAAACACCTCCACCTTACAAGTAGATCAACAATTCAAACACAATTCTATAATAACATGTAATTAGGTCAAATTTCCCTTTCAAAGCCATAATCATAAGTCCTCAATTCACCAGTAATTGATCATAATTAAGCATAGATCATGATACAATTAAAAAATCTAAATCAATCTAAGCATAAATCCACCTTAACCTATTCATAAACAATAAACCCACTTCATAAGTCATAAGTTAGAATTGAGAATAATCATGGGTTCAAGGAGAAAAATAATCTTAAATCGCCAATTAAACATCAATATAATGATAATATTACCTTAGTAAACCTTTAAAATCATTTGGAGAGAGAACCCATGAGATTGAGTAAAACCCTTGAAATTTCATGAACTTTGAAAAACTTTGAAACTCTTTTGAAATTGACTCTAGGGTGAAGACTAACCCTAGATTAAGGATCACCATACCTTTTACTAAGATATCCCCAGAAATTTGATGAAGAAAGCTTTGAATCAAAACCCTGGCTCCCACTTCTTCTTCTTCCTTGAGTTGAGAGAGAAATAATGAGAGAGAAGAACTTTGGGGGTTTTGATTTGGGTTTTGGAGAAATAAGGAGTAAATTAATTGTTTTAGAACTTAAAAAACTATTTATATTTATGATATAAACCCTTTAAAATCAACCCCACATAATAAAACATTAAAACAAAATTACTTAAAAACCCTTAATTTGGGCAGCCCCATCAGGCACCAAGGTCACTTGTACGGTCTGTGAAGGAGGACCACGGCCCGTGGTGGTGCCCATGGTCCTCTAGGAAGTATCTCCTTGACCTTTCCAGGCCTCTACCAGGCCAAGTAATCTTCATGGCCACCTCTACGGGCCGTGGTCAAGACCATTGGCCGTGAAGTGGTTCATGGAACTTGGGCAGCAGCTTGGCCAAGTTGCCTTGTTTGCCATGCCACCAAGTGACCTTCACGGCCACTTATACGGACCGTGGTCATGACCACTGGCCGTGAAGTGATCTGTGGTCATGGGGCAGTGCTTGGCCAAGGGTGGGCAGCCTTGGCCTTTGGCTTAGGCCTTGCCTCCTTGGCTTGGCACATGCCCTAGCAACCCTTAACCAACACACAAAGCCTTTTATCATGGAGTCTAACACGTACCTTGGCGTTGACTCCTAAACTCCTTCAAACAAGGCAACATTACACAACATGAAACCTCATTACAAACTCAACACAAAGTCATTAGGCTCTAGTTTCACTAGTTCGTTTTTAGGGTCATTACATTATCCCCCACTTAGGAACATTCGTCCTCGAATGACACTTTAAACACATTAAGGGAAACGACTCAAGACTAGCAGCCCAACAATCATGCAATACATCATAAACAATGCATAAACTTAGGAGGAAACATCAACTCCACATCAATAAGGTTCAATACACAACAAGAAAGTAGGAACTACATCTACCAACTCATTATGCACCAAAACATCAACAATTCTCATTTCATTGGAGGAACTACCTTCTCCAAGTTACATCATGCTCATTTCAACATCAAAAGGTAAATTATGCACCCTTATCAAAGATCACAATATATACATGCTCAACATTTTAACTCATGAAGCACATAGACAACTCATACTAGATGCATATGAACATGAGGAACATAAGTCAAAACTCATTTTATCATTTAACAAGAATTCAAATAGAATATGCATAACATAAGGAGACCATGGGAAATTATTTTCACAAAAGACTCCAAACACATGAAACAAGCTACTAAGAACTCTTGGTCTCAAGCTTGAACAAGAATAGAAGTAAAGAGATAAGGATATCAACACTCTCAACAATCTTACTATACAACATACCATCCCCCACTTAGGAGAAAACCCAACTAAGGCTAACAAAAACAACATAAGGACCTCATCACAACAACAAGGAACTATGACTTACTGGTACCTTCATCCGGATTAGCTTCTTTGTCCTTGTTAGCTTGAAGAGCATAGAAATGGTTCCTCTTTGGAGCCTCAAGATCCGGGCACTAAGAGAAGCTTGCTTGGCCTCCCTTCCTCTAGCCGTAAGAGTAGGACAACTTTCACCTTTTGATCATTTTCTCCACAACCATTGCACCCATTCGTACCGGCTAGGCACTTCCCATAGTGTCTCTTGCCACAAGTGGTGCAAGTAGGTTTAGAAAATTGAGATCCACCGCCTTTCTATTGGTTAAATTTAGGAGCACTTGTAGAATCTTGGTTTAGAGCCCTCTTCTTGAACCTAGGTTGACCTTGCTCATCCGATCTACCCTTCTTCAAATCCCTATTCACCCTCTTAAGTTTGGACTCCTCAATGGATTGTGCATACACCATAAGTCTAGAAATGTTCATGTCATTATGGAGCATTCCCGTATGGCACTCTTCCTTAACTAGGTCGGATAAACCGGTAACAAACCTACTCATCTCATCCCTAGGGTTAGACACCAAGGATGGAGCATAGTTAGACAAGAGAGTAAATTTCAAGGAGTACTCTTCCACACTCATGCTACCTTGCTTAAGATTTATAAACTCTCCAACCTTACACTCCCTCTTCTCACGGGGAAAGTATCTACCAAGGAAAGCTCCCTTACACTCCTCCCATTCTATAGGACCCGCTTCAACCGGCCTATTGGATTTCCATTGTGTGAACCACACTTGGGCAACATTCTTCAATTGATAAGAGGCAAGTTCCATTTTTTCCCTAGAAGTCACCCCCATAGCATTGACTATCTTATACACCTCATCCAAAAACTCTTATGGGTCCTCTCCCACCTTGGAACCAAGAAATACTGGAGGATTCATCCTCACAAAGTCCCTCAACCTAGAAGCCATAGTACCCTCAATGGAATTCACCCTTAGCCCCACATCTCGGTTAGCTTGAGCCGTCATGGCTTGAGCTAAAGTTAGGAAAGCCGCCATAATCTCTTCATTGGTCATGTCCGGGGGAACAACCGAAACTTGGTTTGTTTGAGGAGGAACTCCCTCATTCATCATCTCCTCTTCCGTCCTACTTGTATTAGCCCTTGCATTCATTTACTATAAACACAAGAGAAGGATTAGAAAAAGGACATCTATAAAGGTAAACTCTAAGGCACGACTTCAAGAATGTGAAAGAATTGTAACTTTCTAACGTTTTATAGCGTCTCACTCATAGATGTGTCGTGACTTACATCGATGAACAAGACTCTACTAGAAGTGGCTTGTGAGACTTGGATCCTAAACACCATTTCCAAAATCTTATGCTTTGATACCATGTTTGTCACGACCCGAGAGCACCCCTAGTCGTAACATGGCGTACTCGATCCCGAGGGATCTTGTACAAGCCTCATAGTCATTCATTGCATTCAATAATGAAAATAGTGCAGGCTTAAAAACTTTATATTTAAAACCATATGAATCAAAGCATTCAATACTCATATAAACTTTTCAAAAGACACAGCAGAAGACTAAGTCTTACATGGCCATCTTAGACAAAACTTTAACAAGATAAGGTCAAGGCCCTTTGCAATTGGAAGTCTTAACAATAGTCTCAAAATAATAAAGAACTAGAAACAATAAGAGTCTTTGTTCTCGACTTATGAGGACATACCAAGTCTTGGAGGAAAACTCTATCCAAGCACTTCAATCCTACCTAGAATCAATCACTTGCCGGAACCTACACCTGTAGTAAAAATAGAAAAATATTGATTAGCACACAAAAATGTACTAAGTATGATGACCATGCAAAAACATGCTTTAAAAGGGACATTTTGGTTAGAAACCATGCATTATGTCACTTTCTAGAAATATCATGTACAATAGCATAAGAGACATACAATACAAGTACAATCATCATGCAAGCCATAATTCCACATATAGACAATATCATCAAGTAAACCATTTTATTTACCTTAGACCTTCACTTCAAGTAACCCTCAAGCTATGCCTTGTGCAATGTATAGGTAGTGTCCCATACCACCACCCACACTAAGACACCACCTTAAGGTCACCAAAAGTGAACTTACCATTCCTTTATTTTCACCTTTACACAATATCCATACAAGACACATAAACATCACATGAATCACATCATCACATAAACATAGTCATCAAGTAAGTCATTTCATCAATATAAACTAATCTTTCATCATTTCATTTAGACAATAAGTCAACATTCTTTAATAACTACATTTAGAACAAATTCATGTCATAGTCATTAGGATTTAGAGAAACTCACTATGACCCTCTCAAAGCCTACTCGTGCAATGTATAGGTAGCATCCCATAATACTACCTATAGTTTGTAGAACGTATCAAGAAACCACAATGAAATCTCACATGATGGGAAGTAAGCATTAACCGACATAGACCATGAGAGCTTGTTATGGAATCCGGTGTCATAAGTCCCCACACCGTAAAGAGGTGGACTACTTGCCTAAGGAAGACTGGTTCATATAACTTAGGTGGATCCACTAGCTAGACCTATGCGGGCACATAGTTTATGAGATAAGGTAGATGATCAGTGAAACTCATGCCTAACCTTGGGGGAGTTTCCATCTAACAAAATCCACTCGGTGCTTAGCTTACATTCCAATAGAATAGTTTATTACCTTGACATTATCACATATGAGAGGTGCCATTGGCCTACCGACTCCAATTACATTCGTAGACACATGAAAGGGTACCTTAAACCTACCGATTCAAGGTCCATTTAGGAAAGCTCATTAACTCCTTTTGAAAGGGTGCCATAGGCCTACCGGTTCAAGGCTCGTCATTAACATTCATGTTAAGGTGCCATAAGCCTACCAAATCCAAGGTTCATTACCATCGTTAGTGGAAGGGTGCAATGAGCCTACCTATCCAAAGGTTTATTATTAAAATGAGTGGAAGGGTCTTACTAGCCTACCGATCCAAGGATTCAACAATCAACAATACACTCATTTATACAAGAAGATGATGCATAAGCTCTACCAATTCGAGATATACAATAAATTGAAGAATCCTTCATATTCTAACATCAATATTCACGAGTGTCAAATTGAGAAATAGCCTTTCAATGATAACACATTTACATTCAAAACATGATCACGTTATCTTCATTGAACTCCCATTCATACATACAATATAATGATAACACTTCAACTTATCATACTATGCCTTCAAGGCAATGATCACAATGTACATTATAATGAAACACCTCCACCTTTCAAGTGGATCAACAATTCAAACACAATTCTATAATAACATGTAATTAGGTCAAATTTCCCTTTCAAATCCATAATCACAAGTCCTCAATTCACCAACAATTCATCATAATTAAGAATTGATCATGATACAATTAAAAAATATAAATCAATCTAAGCATAAATCCACCATCACCCATTTATAATCAATAAACCCACTTCATAAGTCATAAATTAGAATTTAGAAGCATCATGGGTTCAAGCAGAAAAATAATCTTAAATCACAAATTAAACATAAATATAATCATAATATGACCTTAATAAGCCTTTAGAATTATTTGGAGAGAGAACCCATGAGATTGAGTAAAACCCTTGAAATTTCATGAACTTTGAAAAGCTTTGGAAACTCTTTTCTAATTGACTCTAGGATGAAGACTAACCCTAGATGAAGGATCACCATACCTTTTACTAAGATTTACCCATTAAATTTGATGAAGAAAGCTTTGAATCCAAACCCTAGCTCCCACTTCTTCTTCTTCCTTGAGTTGAGAGAGAAATAATGAGAGAGAAGAACTTTGGGGGTTTTGATTTGGGTTTTGGAGAAATAAGGAGTAAATGACTTGTTTTATAACTTAAAACTATTTATATTTATGAAAACCCTTTAAAATCAACCCCACATAATAAAATATTAAAACAAAATTACTTAAAAACCCTTAATTTGGGCAACCCCGTCAGACACCAAGGTCACTTGTACGGTCCATAAAGGAGGACCAAGGTCCGTGGTGGTGCCCGTGGTCCTCTAGGCAGTAGCTCCTTTACCTTTACCGGCCTCCAACAGGCCAAGTAATCTTCACGGCCACTTCTACGGGCCGTGGTCAAGACCACTGGCCGTGAAGTTGTCCGTGGAACTTGGGCAGCAGCTTGGCCAAGTTTCCTTGTTTGCCATGCAACCAAGTGACCTTCACGGCCACTTATACGGACCTTGGTCATGGGGAAGTGCTTAGCCAATGTTGGGAAGCCTTGGCCTTTGGCTTAGGCCTTGCCCCCTTGGCTTGGCACACACCCTAGCAACCCTTAACCAACACACCAAAGGCCTTTTATCATTGAGTCTAACACGTGCCTTGACGTTGACTCACTAAACACCTTCAAACAAGGCAACATTACACAACATGAAACCTCATTACAGGCTCAACACAAAGTCATTAGGCTCTAGTTTCACTAGTTCGTTTTTAGGGTCGTTACACTTGGGATAAGCATTGCCGAACAACATTCATTAAATACTAAGTCGGACACTCCAATCACAAACTTATTCATCTTGGCCCTCGAATCCCCCACTATGGTTGGAGCATATTTGGATAGTTGGGTGAACTTAAGGGAATACTCTTTCACACTCAAACCCCCCCTTAGAAAGTTTATAAACTCTTGTATCTTCAGTTCCCTCAACTCTTGGGGAAAGAATCTATCAACGAATGCATCATTGAACCCTTCCAACTCTATTGGGTCCCCTTCTATCGGCCTACTGTCTTTCCATTGTTCATACCAAATTTGTGCTACATCCCTCTATTGGTAAGCGGCTAGCACCGCTTTCTCTATCGAAGTTAATTCCATGATAGCGAGCACCTTATACACCTCATCTATGAAACCTTGAGGATCTTTCTCCATTTTAGAGCCATAGAACTCCAGAGGGTTCATTCTCAAAAACTCTCTCACCCTAGAAGCAGCCATCCCCCTTATTAGGTTTGTTGGAGCTACCACCTCTCTATTGGGATGGGCCATCTTGGCATGGGACAACATTATAAAGGCCGACCTAATCTCCGCATTAGACATATCTAAAGGATCAATTGGAGCTTGAGGAGGAGCTTGATGTGGAACTTGGAGAGGAACCCCTTGCTTCTCATTGCCATCCTTAACTCTCCTAGCATTTTCCCTTGTATTAGCCATACCCTGAAAATCAACGGGCACATATTAGAAGAAGGGCTTATTAAAACCAAGCTCTATGGCACAACTTAGAGAATGAAAAAGTGATATTTCCTAAACATCCAATAGCCTCCTATTCATAAAAGTGGCACGCTTCACATTTACGAACATGAGTCTACTAGATGTGGTTTGAGACAATCCTAGAACCATTCCAAACCTTGTGCTCTGATTACCAAGTTTGTTACGACCGAGGGGTACCCCTTAGATGTAACATGGCATACTTGATGCCGGAGGGGTCTCATACAAGCACGTAGCATATCATAACATAAGATTATATAAAAGTAAGAAAATATTTAAAAATATTATCCATACAATCGAAGTCTTTTCAACAAAATGCATGGGTTTGTCCTCGAAGCTATGAGGACTCAGCAAATGTTTAACTCCTTTGCTTCTTAGGAACCTATCTTCAAGAATGGAACTCAATCTCTGAAACCCTACATTTGATTAGAATGTAGGCAAAGTATGCGTTAGTACAAAATGTGCAAAATATTTTAGCTAGCATAATCATAAGAGCATAAGATAAGGGTTAGTCAACATAAGACATAATCCAAAATCATATGAAATACTTCATGAAACATAAAATATAAGCATAAGAGACAATATCATAATAATAAGCAAAGTCTCCAACATAAGCATCATATAAGCATTATTCAACTCTTTAGTTATCTATACCATAATAGAACTACTTTCAAGTAACCTAAAAGCATATTTGTGCAATGCATGAATAACATCCCATAATACCACCCAAGCTAAGTATCCCTCTTTGTTCATCTTAAGCATAGTCAATATTAATAGTCAAGCTTCAGACTCTTCTACCATAAGGGCACTATACTCCTAAGTAACCTCAAAACACACTGTGCAATTCATGAAAGGCATCCCATAATACCATTCACACTAAGTTTAACCTTCAATTAAAAATAGTCATACTTATCCTCCTTTGGTCCCATTATTAGCTTACTTTTCATAACCAAAGGAATCTCTCACCTTTAATCAATAATAACAAGGAAGGCAACTATAGCACAATCCTATCTCAAGATACATCACACAAATGAACACTTTTTTTTAATAACCTTAAGTAATACTTGTGCAATGCATGAATAACATCCCATCATACTATTCATACTAAGTACCTCTTTTAGGTCCTCATACTAATATTTCTTGGTTTGGAACCTCTTTCCTTTCTTTAACTTTAGAACACTATGAGGTACTCCCTTAAGCATATCTTAGTTCATTACTAGGTTGAACCCTATGAAACACTTCATTAAGCAATGTTAAGTTCATTATTAACATGGACCCTATGAGATACTACCTTAAACATGTCTAATTCCATTTATACTCATAAACACTACGAAGTACTTTATTAAGTAAGTCTTAGTTCATTTATGCTTTTGAACACTATGAGATGTTTCGTCAAGCATGTCTTAGTTCATTGAATATGGATATTGCTACTAGAAACCTTAACTCAACTATGTGAAGGCTCCCATCTCATGAGACCTAACTTTTGGAAAACCCACACTCTACTACGTTAGAGTTCTCCCTCTAACTTGGATAGTCCCCACATCAACTAGGTGTGGTTCTCCTTTCTACTTGGAGCCCGGACCGTATCATGTGTGACACTCCATCTCATTGTCAATATCCACTTGGAGCCAAGCATACACCCCAAGATTTACTATTAAGCCTTGCTTAATACTCAAGTCTCATGGAAGGATGTCCTTGACAATCAATCCATCTTCAAGTGATTCTATCCATTTATACTTTCAAGCATTTATAAGGTAGGTTAGGTGAGTATAGGCCTTTCACTACAATTCTACCTTTTAGGATTCTATTCATCACCTTAGATTTACTCTCAAAGCCCAAGTGATTCAACATTCTTGACTACAAGCCGTACTCTCAATGTTCACAATCATCAATACCCCTAGATTCTAAGGCATTCTAATCACATTCTTTATTATCATGTGATTCTAGTCATGGTTCATCAAAAAGGTTCAACTACAAGATTTATAAGTCAAGATCCATCATATACAATAGTGTCTAGTTCAATTCATGTCAATATGTTCCTAATCTTGATCTATTACTACACATGACATTAATATTAGAAGATCAATTCTAATTCTTCAATTTCACCTTTCATGAAATAAACCCACACAATATCAAATTTATCAATTAGACTAGGGTTAACCATAGAAATCACATAAATTCATCATAATATCATAATTCAATGCTAATTCATTCATAATTAGGTATTATCCACTAGATGGAATTCATACCTAAACACTACCCACAATGTAGGAAGAAACCCTAGCTAGAGTTGGGTTTTGACTTCACAATTGGGGAAAAATCTAGGGGTCTCTATGGGTGGAAGAACCCATAGATGATTAAGCTAACATACCTTGATTCAAAGCCTAGAAAAAGCTTGAAAATATGGAGGAATTTCGACCTAGGTTGCTGCCTTTCTTCTTCTTCTTCTTCTTCTTCTGCACTTCTAGAGAGAGGTTTTTCTTGAGGAGAAAATTAGTTATGATTTGTGTGGGGATTTTTATGAAGGGTTAAGGGTTGTTTAATAGCTTAATAACCCTTATATAGGCCTACTAAATCAATATAAACCGAACCTACACTAAACTAACTAAAATAGGAATAAACTAAACTAACCCTCACCTTGGCCGAAACTTGGAAGATTGGCAGACCTTGACTCACTCCCATGACCTACGGTCTGTAGGTCATGACCAATAGCTCAACAACACAAGACATCAAGGGTCCTAACCTATGAGCTAGAACTACGGAGCGTGGATGGATGATTTATAACATTACCAAGACACTTCATTCAATTTACAGTGTCAACGATCATTTAGTCAATATAAAACCCAACTAAATGAGTTGGGGTCGAATCCCACAGGAAGTGGTTTGATGTTTATGCGTAATCAATGACACAACTACCAGTACAAGTGTCTACGATCGTGCAATAGTATAGTAACTCAACCAAGGGTTGGGGTCGTGTCCCAAGGGAGCGGTTTTGAGAATTAATAGAAAATAAAATTTAGTTCTAACTAGTCATAGCTAAAGACATTAAAGATTAAAAACATTGTAAATTAAAGGGGGACACAAAAGTGTCAAATAACTGTGGGGTTTTTTACACAAGTTTAGAAAAAACAGTAGAAATAACAAAGAAATCTATGAATGAGAGGGGATTCTTAGGATGTGACCGGAATACAGGTTAATCTAAATTGTTGGGTACATGCTTTTGATAGAGAATTTATAGAGTAATAGTGACTAGGCTAAGCTATAAGTGGGAATAAATTCTCTCTCGACCAACTTACCCCGTTTCAAATGGGTTCTTCTCGGACACCCACTTGCCTCATAAAGACCAGCCTACGCCTTACCCCACTCGCTCTCTCGAGCTGAGTGTTAGGACATGGGACTAGGGTTCACTCTTTCAAGTTGAACCTCATGTCGACCCACTCCTTAGGCCATCAATCTAGTAGTGTTAGTTTCGCGACCTCTCTCTCGAGCAAGCCAAAAACAGATAAATAAACATGTTTTTGCCACTACAAATTTGTTAAATTCATCCACAACTACTAGACGAAATCACCATTAAACTATATCTGATCTATCATCAAGCAAGACCCAACAACAATATTAACTCATATTCGCTAAATCACACCCCAAGAATTGGGGGTTTTAGCCACACATCAAGAGATATAAATTTCTACCTAAATGAGCTTGCATTCAAATGGGTATGAAGATTTAAGTCTTGTTACAGGCCAAGAATGAAGAATCCAAGAGACCCAAGTCCAAACCCTTGGAGATGAAACCCTCTTCCTTTTCATCTTTCCAAAACCCTCTCAAACTCAGAGCAAAAAGAAAAAGTACTAAAATTATATTAATTGTTTCTATATTAAAAATCTGAAACTAAAACCTAATACTAAGCTATAACTCTCAACGAGTATTTATAATTTTCAAAATTTGTGCTGCAGCGGATCATTTGGTGACATTAGTCGGAATAGTCGATCAACTTGGCGATTCTCCCTTGCACCATCCTTCGGCATCGTCGTGCTCTGGGTCATTGGCCGACATAGTACTACTTCACGGAACTTCTCGGCGATGCGCCGACTACTCCCTTTTTCCGCCGACTTGATCCTTTCCTTCAGGGCTCAGCACACTGGAACAAAAGGTGAAGTGAGACCCTTCGGCGACTCGCCAAGTGGACTCGGCGATCCTAGGCCTTCATTTTCTTGTTCTCTTTAACCTTTTCGTTCCTTTTTGCAAAGTAGTGTCCATGCTTTCCTTCAAACTTCAAATACTTGAAACTTAAGGGTTTTCATTAGATATTGAGATAAAATAAGCATTTGAGGATACTATTTCTATTAAAATAAATCCCTAAGTGAGTCCAATTTGTGGACTCATCAACACCCCCAAATTAAACTTTTGCTTGTCCTCAAGTTCAGCTGTTCAGAAAGGGTGTCTCAAACAGTGTTACACAAGACTCAATCATGAATGCACACAACAAGGCTCAATTTACTTATGCAAAGATCAATTGTGTACTCAAAGATTCAAGTTGTGACACACCATTATCAAAGATTCTCATGCTCACAATACTTTCTACTAATGCAAGTTCAAGCTCAATGAAAGTAAGTAAATGCCCTCACACAAAGAATGATTCCATATTCACACATAAAGGCTAATCAATTTAAGATCAGGAATCAGATGCAACGCTCACACTCAAAAATAGGAACACAATGCATGTTTTCACCCATAGGTTTGCCCTTATTTTCCAATCGACTTTCGGTTTGGCTTAATCAAGATCAAAAAGGTCTTTTCAAGGCATGTAATGGGGCTGAGTGCAAATGTATGGTCATTTAGGCTCAGTGACTTCTTCATCCTCGTGAGATGTGGTGTTCTCAAAACATCCTTTTCCTTTCCCTTATCACTTTTTCTTCTAGTGCTTCTGAGTCATCCTTTTATTCACTCTCCATGTATTGCTTGGAAACCCAATTCCTTTTGCATTTTTATTCCACAACTTTTTCTTTTTCACTCTTTTTTTATTTTTTATTTTATGGAGGGTTTCCATTTTATTTTACAATACCATGGGTTAGAGAGACTTTTTCTTGCACTTCTTGACTTCTCCTTTTCTTTTTCACCACACCCCCAACTTAGGCTTTTGGCATAAGTTGGCTATTCACTAAACCACAAATCAAGAGGATTATAGGTAGTGGATTAAGTAAGATCTAGGGTTCATCAAGTTTCTTCCAAACAAAGGTAAGGTTCAAGGGGTGTTCAAAAGAGTTTCACACGCTCACGGGTAGGCCACAAAAGAGGTTTATGTCAAATTTGGCTCACACTTTTTAAAGTTGCCTAAGATCATCTCAAGAGCACACCTTTCTAAATCAATCAGACTAACGGGGTAAATTCTAGGTTTATTCATACATGGTTCAAAGTAAGTTAATCACACATGGCATCGACAATTAAGTAAAACAAGACTACACACTTTCGCTAGTGTGCAACGGTCATTACAAGAAAATCAATTCGATAAATGGCTAATCACAACAAGATGCAAAGAATTCACATATTGTCTATACAACTTCATTTGGTCTCGTCGTAGCCACACATTCATGTTTGTTCAATTGATAGCACTATTCAAGTCATCAGTATTGATCGGAACCGAGACTTACATTTTGCAAAAGAACAGCCACTTTCAACACACGAGAGGTGGCAAAAAATTTTGGAAAATTTTAAAACTTTCCGGAAGGGTCAAAATCATTTTTGTAATTTAAAACAAAAGGGAGCCATGAGCTCAAACATCCACAAAAAGCTGTGCAAAAACAATTTTAAACAGAACAACCCAAATATATAAAAAAGATGAACATCAACACAAAAGGTGTGGGCCTCACCCCACCACAAATAAAAACATTTGTCCTCAAATGCGATTAAAAGTACTCAAAAATAAAAATAAGTAAGACAAATAGGGAGGTAAAGAAGTGATCTTGGCTATGCGGTTTCTCCATCCCTCAGGGCGGCATGGTTCTTCTACGACTTTAGGTGTAGACCTTCCACAATTTTAGCATTAAACATAAGGTGAGGTGGGGACGTTAAGCGAGTCGTTGAGTGATTCAACAAGCTCTCCACAGCATCACTAAACAAACCAACATGCCTATTTTCAACCCACTTTCTCGAATGCTTCACTGCCACCCTATTTCAACTTTACTCAAGCGCTGTCCAATTCCTACGTACTCAGCGATATCAGTCCAAATTGCCGAGTAATCACTTGTTTTGCCGAGTTTTGCAGAACTTTCCAGTAAACCTGGGAGTTCAAATGGTGGTCGCCAACATAGTCGGCGATGAACCAATAATTTCACAAGCTCGCCGAGTTTTACAGGCTTTAATTTTGGAGATGATTGGAGCCAAACAGCGGACAAGGTCGAGTTCGCCGACCTCTTCGGTGACTCACCAATTGGAACTGTTGCTTTCCACCCTGTACTTTTTGAGCACTTTTTACCTTTCAACCTATACCACAACACATCATTATTTTACCAATACGCAAATATAAAATATGAAGGGGTTTTGGGTTGCCTCCCAAATAGTGCCTTTGTTCACGTCACGGCACGATGCAAGTAAGATACTATTCTTCATTTTTGGAGTCACCCATGTTGTAATTAGGCGAGTCTTCAGCGAATGGTGGGTAATGACCAGATATCAAATGGCCAATTTGAGCATCCTACAACTGAGGAGTGAGAGGTTGACGCTTCGTTTAGCATTTCGATGTTCTCCTTCATCTCATTCAACAGCTTCTCATGTGCCTCAATTTTTGGTTGAATGAGTGACAGAGCTTCATCATCCTGCACTCTTCTCTGCTTCTTCCCATGTTTACACTCTCGAAGGGAGGAGTGTTTTTTTCCCTTGGCTTGTACTTCCAATTTCATGACTCGGGTGGATAGAACATTCAACTGGGTGACAAGCACGTCCCACTTCTGCTTCTTTTTGGCTTCTTTGTTAGCTTCTATCTTGCCATTAAGGAGTTTTACTACAATTTCATAAGGCTGGTGTAGCATATCGCCCTCGCAAAATTGATCAGCTATACCTCTATTCTTGGGTCCAAGACCCCTATAGAAGCACTCCAATAGTCCCTTGTCCGTCATCCCGTGAGAAGGGCATGGTTGCAGCACAGCTTGAAACTTCAGTCAAATTTCCTGAATTATCTCATCCCCTACCTATTTAAATGTCAGGAGGTTATCCCTGAGATTCAATAGTTTCAGAAAGTGATGATCTGTGTTATATCCATAATGATTTTCCATCCTTAGTTCCCTGCTCTGATATTCAAACTAGCAAAACAAAACTAAAATTTGGATTAGTAAAACTAAAACTAGGAAGAATAAAAAATTCTACTTAACTAAGAATTCTCAAATAACACCACTCCCTGGTAGCGGCGCCATTTTGATATTTATGTGTAATCAACGACACAACTTCCAGTACGAGTGTCTACGATCGTGCAATAGTATAGTAACACAACCAAGGGTTGGGGTCGTGTCCCAAGGGAGTGGTTTTGAGAATTAATAGAAAAATAAAATTTAGTTCAAACTAGTCGTAGCTAAAGACATTAACGATTAAAAACATTATAAATTAAAGGGGGACACAAAAGTGTCAAATAACAATGGGGGTTTTGTCACAAGTATAGAAATAACAAAGAAATCTATGAATGAGAGGGGATTCTTGGGATATGACCAGAATACGGGTTAATCTAAATTGTTGGGTACATGCTTTCGATAGAGAATTTATAGAGTAATAGTGACTAGGCTAAGCTATACGTGGAAATAAATTCTCTCTCGAGCAACTTACCCCATTTCAAATGGGTTCCTCTCGGACACCCACTTGCCGCATGAAGGCCAGCCTACGCCTTACCCCACTCACTCTATCGAGCTGAGTGTTAGGATATGGGATTAGGGTTCACTCTCTCGAGATGAACCTCATGTCGATCCACTCCTTAGGCCATCAATCTAGTAGCCTTGGTTTTGTGACCTCTCTCTCGAGCAAGCCAAAAACACATAAATAAACTTGTATTTGCAAATACAAATTTGTTAAATTCATCAATAACTACTAGACGAAATCACCATTAAACTACATCTTATCTATCAGCAAGCAAGACCCAACAACAATCTTAACCCATATTTGCTAAGTCACACCCCAAGAATTGGGATTTTTAGCCACACATCAAGAGATAGAAATTTCTACCTAAATGATCTTGCATTCAAATGGGTATGAAGATTTAAGTTTTGTTACAGGCCAAGAATGAAGAATCCAAGAGACCCAAGTCCAAACCCTTGGAGATGAAACCATCTTCCTCTTCATGTTTCCAAAACCCTCTCAAACTTAAAGAAAAAATAAAAAGTACTAAAACTATATTAATTGTTTCTATATTAAAAATCTGATACTAAGCAATAACTCTCAACGAGTATTTATAGTTTTCAAAATATGTGCTACAGCGGATCATTCAGCAACATTAGTCGGAATCGCCGATAAACTCGGTGATTCACCCTTTGGTGTAGTTCATCACCGTCTTGCACCATCCTTTGGCATCATCGTGCTTTGGGTCATTGGGTGACATAGTACTGCTTCGCGAAATTTCTCGGCAATGCGCCGACTGCTCCCTTTTTCCGTCGACTTGTTTCTTTCCTTCAAGGATCAGCACACTAGAACAAAAGGCGAAGTGAGACCCTTCGACGACTCACCAAGTGGTCTCGGTGATCCTAGGTCTTCATTTTCTTGTTCTTTTTAGCCTTTTCGTTCCTTTTTGCGAAGTTGTGTCCATGCTTTCCTTGAAACTTCAAATACCTGAAACTTAAGAGTTTTCATCAGATATTGAGATAAAATAAGCATTTGAGGACATTATTTCTAATAAAATAAAGCCCTAAATTAGTATAATTTGTGGACTAATCATTCGTGTTTGAGAAATAGGAAAGAATGAACATGTTCAAATCAGTCATAAGAATAGACATTTACGAATAAAAACATAATTCAAATCAGGGGGTGACACAAATATCAAATAACAAGGGGGTTTTTGGTTTGAAATTATTAAATACAGTAGAAATAAACAATACGGAATACCAATAATGAGACGGGTTCTTGGGATGTCATTCGATTATAGGCTAATCTAGACAAATGGGTAATTGCAACTATTAGGAAATAGTTGTATGTTAGTGAATAAGCTAGACTATAGAGGAGGTAAGCTTTCTCTCAAACAATTTACCCCGAATCAACTCGATTTCTCTTGAACATCGACAAGCATGCAAAATAAGAGCAGTCTGCGCTTTAGTCCATTCGCTATCTCAAGCTGAATGTGTGGAAAAGGGTTTAGGATTCACTCTCTCGAGCTGAACCCATGACAACCCAATACCCACAAACCATCAACCTATAATCTTGGTTTTAAAACCTCTCTCTTGAGCAAGCCAAAAACACGAAAGTAGAACTACATTTGTAACTACAATTCTTAAATTAAACCACAATTACTGATTGAAATAACTTCGAAACGCCATTTAGACTAACAATTAGCAATACACATAAACTAAATCATCCCATAATCACATAATTACACCCCAAGAATTTGGTTTTAGCTAGTCATCATAAAAAGATAAAAATTGTTACCAAATTGTGTTTCCTTCAACTAGGTAAGATTAATTTCGTCTTTACAATGCTGCAAGTTAAAGAATCTCAAAGACGCACTTTCAATTTCTCAAAAGTGAAAAACTTCAATTTCCAAAGCTTAGGAAAAACTAGTCTCAATACTCAGAGTTTAATATGCAAAATTACTCTAATGATTGTTCAGAATAAACTTGATACTAAACTAAATGTTCAAAAATGTATTTATAGTCGCCAAACGTTTGCTGCGAAGGACCATTCAGTGCAGTAAGTCGGGCTCACCAATCGGCTCGGTGATCCACCCTTTGGTCAATTCCATCGCCTTTCTGCTTTGGCCTTCAGCATCCTCAAGTTCTGTAACTTTGGGCGATCCAACACTGCATCGCGGAACCACTCGGCGATCCGTTGACTGCTCGTTAATCTCGCCAACTCGGTTTTCTCCTTCAGGGCCTGGCACATTGGAACTTTAGGTGAGATAATGGCCATTTGACGACTCGTCAGAGGGATTTGGCGATAACCAGGCTTTCATTTCTTCGTTCTTCCAGCTCGCTTTGTTCCTTTTTGCAAATTAATGTCCATGCTTAGTTCCTCAATCCATATACCTGGAAATCAAGAGTTTTACATCAGTTATTTGAACAATATAAGCATTTGAGGACACTAAATCGTTATAAATAAACCCTAAATGAGTCCAAATCTCGAACTCATCAACACCACCAACTTAAAATTTTGCTCGTCCTTAAGTAAAATTCAAGTTCAACAGTTCAAAAAAGATGCCTCAAACAGTGCTACGCAACACTCAATCATGAATGCACACAAAAACACTCAACTTACTTATGCAAGGATCAATTGTGCACTCAAAGGTTCAAGTTGTGACTCACTATTACCAAAAAATTTCAAGTTCACAATACTTGCTTCAAATGCAAGTACAAGCTCAACAAAGGTTCTCAAATGCCCTCACACAAAGAATGACTCCATAATCACACACTATTCTTCAACAATACAAAGATCCAGAATCATATACAACGCTCAGACTCACAAAGATGAACACAATGCATGATTTCACCCATAGGTTTGCCCTTATTTTCCAAACAACATTTATTTCAGCTCACTCAAGAACAACAAGGGTCTTTTTAAGGCTTGTAACGGGGTTGAGTATAAAGGTATGGTCATTAGGCTCAGTGGTTGCTATCCTCATGAAATATGGTGTGAATATCACTTTCTTTCCTTCTCTTCAACATTTTTACCCATGCTTAAAAATCACCCAATTATTCACTTCTCATGGAATATTGAATACCCCAATTCTTTTGCAATGTCACAACTTTATTTCTCAACTTTTTTCATTCTTTTTCTTTTTCGTTTTTCTTTCGTTTCTCTCTTTTCTTGAATGGAGGGGTTCCATTTTCCTCAAAACCATGGATCAAGGGAAACTTCTTTGCATTTCTGGATTTACCTTCTCTTTTCACCACACCCCAACATAGGCTTTTGGCCTAAGTTGGCTATCTAAACAAACCACATTTCTTGAGGATTATAGGTGAATGGATAAAGAGAGGGTTATAATTGCATCATAATTTTTCCAAGAAAAGGCTGGTTTGATTGAAAGAACTATTTAAGTCATCAGTATTGATCATAACTAACACCCAAATTTGCACAAGAACAACCACAATTAAATACACAAGAGTTGGTAGAAAATTTCTGAAGGGGTCCAAAAACCATTTGCAATTAAAACAAGGAGCCACAAGCTCAAACATTGACAGATCAGTGCCAAAAAACATTTTATAGCATAAATCCCAATATATAGAAAAGTAATATTCACAATAGGTAGGTATGGAAATACCTCACCCCACCATAAACAAAAACAAGTTTTCCTGAAATGCAATAAAAACAACAAAACATCAATAAAAGTGACAAAGAGGGAGGTAAAGAAAAATCTTATCTAATCAGTCACTCCATCTGTCGGGGAATCAGTGTCCGGTGTAGCATCAGCAGTACTCGCTCCACTAGAATCAGCCAAGGCCGTGTCTGCCAAGGAGATCTGCACAGCTGACTCTACCATGACCTCCTCAATCTCTGTAAGGCCTTCAAAAGAAGTCTCTTCATCAACACCCAGCTGATCCACATCGGTCTAATCCTCTGACTCGGTAGCAGCTACCTCCTCAGTCTTAACCTCATTTCTGGTGGTATCCAGAGGCATGTCTGGATTAACTGGCTTATTAGGGATCTCGACTGTCCCAAAAATAATCGATATGTCAGTGGACTTTAGCTGACCCACATCTCTCCTCAGCTCAGCAACAACGACCTTTAGAGTTGTCACCTCCTCAGTGGCCCATTGACCTTGCTCTCAAACCGTTATCCTTGCCACAAAGGATTCAATGGTCGCACTCATTGGTGTCACAGCATCGGCAACGACCCTCTCGATCATGCCTGGAATGGTGGTCTCAAGCCTTGAGGCACTCCTATCAGCAGAATGGGCTAACTACCCCATCCGCAGTATCGCTACATGGGTGAGTGGAGGTCGGGAAACAGCAGCAGCAGTACCAGATCTGGGAGGCAAGCGAGCAATAGAGGTACTAGGCATCATAGAAGGAGCAATAGAGGTACTAGGCAAAGGTGACTCTGCAGGTAACACATATGTGTACACAATTCCACTGGGGCTCCCTTCTTCCTCTCGACTTCATCCTTTAAATACTCCACCTCAATTCTCTGGATGTCAGTAAAAGAGGTGGGAATCACATCCACATCCTTCATCTCATCTCTAGGCACCCGAGCTCGTATGCACAACTCGGTGATCAATACCAGAAAAGGGAGGGAAGTTTGGTGCTTCTTGGCCCTCATGACCATCTCATGTGCAATGATCATCCCTAAATTCAGCCTTGTCCCATCAATGATGCAGCCAAGGCAAGTTGCTTTCATGTGGCAAAGGATCGACTGATTCTGGGATGGTATGATAATACTGCTGATGAAGCCATACCAGAATCTAGTTGTTATGTTAACGTCCTTATTTTCAATACGTACACTGACCTCGAGCCACTTGGGAATACCGTCAGATATAAGAGGAGCCAACCACTTTTTCATATTCTCCAATGTCTTTGTCCTGATCATCTACTGACAGTCATCCTCAATCTCCTTTGAACACTCTAGGACTGCATTGATAGCATCGCTATCACACTTTACCTTCTTGTGCCCCTGACAACCACATAGTCTACTGGCTTGAATTTGGCGGTCGGCTTCTTCCCTTGTGGCACTAAAGCTCCATAAGCATTATAGAATTACCTAACCCAATTTGGAACATAAAGGCCTCAGGATCGAGTGAACAACTGGAACTTGTGATACCTCAGGCAGCTCATGATCTCTGGGTATCTGTCTATGCCACATCAGTAGACAGTCTCTTCTCTTCGACAATGGTCATCAATCCCTCAGTCTTTAGTTTGTTCATAGATCGGGGAGGAGGACCTTGTATAGCCGGTGCAAGAACTTCAACCTGTGCTAGAGCAGGAGGAGTAGTGGTGGCCTTGGTAGCCTTGATCCTAGACAGATCGTTCAGCCTCTTGGAGCGCAGCTCAGCTCTCTGGGCTTCCAATAACTCATCGTCCTCTGGCTCAGAAGTGGTAGCCCGAGGATCCTGGTGCTCACCCTCACTCTTAGAAGTGGTGAGGTGAGTGGCATAGATGTCATCACTGTCGGAGCTAGCCTTCGGTGACATAGCAGCAGGAGCCTTGCCTTTTTCCTTTCCTTACCCACCTGTGGTGGGCAGTTTAGTAACCTTTGCACTGGATGTAGTTGCATACTCATTGATTGTGATTCCTTTGGCCCTCTTGCAGGGCGGCATGTCTCTACCAGTCAATTTTGGTCTAGCCATATGTGCAAACACATCATAGAAAGTAAGAAACAGTTCAAACAAAGTTGCATAAAAAAGTTCCAGATAGACTCGTCGAATTGATTGGCAAGTCGTTGAGTTGCTTAGGTGAGCTAGATCGGGCTCGCCAAAAGGATTGGCTAAATATTTTCCAGAAAAATTGGCATTTCAGCGATGGGAAGGCCCTTTCAGCAAATCGCCGACAGTATTCAGCAAGCACAGACCAGCCTATTGAATGTTCCAGTATATTTTAAGGGTTAGGGGCGCAGAAAAGGGCGATCAAAAAAGACTTTCGATGAGTCGCCGAGTGCACTCAGTGAATTATGGCTTCTCGCTGAAAGTTACAGAACCCAAACTTAACAATTGCTTGAAATTAAAGGTGATGTAGGGGGATTTGGCGAACTGTCGAGTGGTTCGGCGAGCTCGACCCACCTCGCCAAACTGCCCAACGTGCCTACTTTCAACCCCAACTTCCAAAATTCAACCCCACAACCCCCAAAAACAAAATCAAAACATACACTAGTATAATTAGACCAAGTCCCATGCTACCCATGCTCCTGGGATTCTTTGACTTCTCCCGGTTTAGCCAAATTTGGCCATTTGACAATTTTAGCCCTTAAGAATGACGTCAACCGCTCCATCATTGGGCAAAGTACATCATTTGGAAAAAATACGGGTTACATAGACTTCACCCAACTAGACCTAATGACAAAATAGCACAACCCAACAATTACGATCAATTTTAAAGCACGAAATTTTAGGAAATCAATATTTAGGCATTTAGGCATGATTTTCAAATTAAAATAGGCACAAAAACATACAATTACAGATCAGAGAGGCCCAGCACACATCACTAAGATAAAATTGATTGCAAATGATTAAAAATTGCTAATTACAAGATCGAGGTTCGGAAAACCAACCTTGAATGCCAAATACAAGATTTGAAATGCTAGGCGGCAAAGATATCCAACTCCAAACACACAATCGATGACTAGAAAGTGGTAAAAACAAAAAATATGGGAAAATATAGTGTGGGTCTGAGTTTGGGAGGTTAAAAAGTGAGGGAATGTGAAAGAGTTTGAAATTTTAAACCTTTGGCCTTTAAAACCGTGCAGTTCTCGCCCTTTCGACGACATTAGTTTTGCTCACCGACCCACTTGGTGACACGCTGAATGGGCACTTACCTCACTGAGTTTTACAGGACCTCCAGTTAATGTGGGGGTCCAAACGGAGGACAAAGTCGTGATCGCCAACCCGTTCGGCGACACACCGATTAGCTCATGGGACCGTCGAGTTTTACAGATTCCAATTTGATAATCTCTTGAGCCCAACGGTGATTTAAGTCGGGCTCACCGACCATTTCGGTGCTTCGCCGACTAGAGATGTTACTCGCCAACCTG
This sequence comes from Solanum piurae, assembly GCA_029582685.1. Lineage (NCBI taxonomy): Eukaryota > Viridiplantae > Streptophyta > Magnoliopsida > Solanales > Solanaceae > Solanum > Solanum piurae. The sequence goes on from JAJOOO010009068.1 coordinate 29,714, forward strand.
CACTTTTCAAACACATCCTACACTTCAACCTACAAAATCAACAAACGATTATTCCTAAAAACAAAAAGAAAGAAAATAAAACTTGGGTTGCCTCCTAAGCAGCACCTTAGTTAACATCGTGGCACGATGCAAGTCCACGCTCAAACCTCATTCTTGGGGTTTGCCATAGTGTTACTAGGTAACCCCCCTTGTTGTCTCGGGTTTAAATGAGACGAAATCTGACCCATTTAGTTTGTCCAACTGTTTGATAGAGATGGAGTGAGAGGTGACCATCTCGCTAAGGGTCGATACATCGTCCTTCATATCTTTCTAGATCTTACCGGACCCCTCAACTTTATTGAGGATATGAGAGAGCATATCCTCTAAATGACCACCCTTGGAATTTTTGGGCTTCCGGGACTTGTGGGGAGGAATGTACATGTTCTTCTCCCCATTCCTTTCCTTCAAAGTGGGATATTGATCCCTCCACTATCTATCACAATCTCTCCAACCTTCATCCTTGTTCCAAACTTGGTTACCACCCTGCCTCGGGTAGTTTACACGATAACCACCTCCTTGGTTGGCTAGGAAATTCACCTCCTCATTATGCAATGCTTCAAACTTGGCCTCTTCGGGGTTCACACACCCAACACCCACAACATTGACACTCCTGGAACCAGCTCCCATGACATTTTTAGAAAGAATATCAAGTTGGGTCATAATCTTGGCCATGTTTTTGTCCCTCTCTTGGTCTTTCTCCATTTGCTCCTTGGTTAATTTGAAAGTGAGAGGAGAGAATGGTTTTTGCGGGTGTACCATGCCCAGTTGATCTTTGTCATACCATCCAAGAGCTGGGCTGCTATAACATAAGGTTGTGCATCAAACCTCCCAGAGAAAGTTGGTCAGCTACTCCCTTGTTTACCGAATTAAGGCTTCGGTAAAAGTATTGCAGCAAACCGTTGTCGGGAAAACCATGAGTTGGACATTGTAGCACCAACTTCTTGAATCATAGCCATGTCTCATGGATTGGCTCACCCTCCAAACGCTTGAAGCTCTGAATGTTATCCCGAAGTGTCATCATCTTCAAAGGAAGGAAAAATTGCACTTGAAATGCGATAACAAGATATTCCCAAGAAGTGATGGAGTCTCTTGGCAATTCAGCCAACCACTTGCACCCTTCTCGTATTAGAGGAAATGGGAACAACCTCAATTGGACTGACTCTTGGGATATGTTCATGAAGGAGAACGGCCCGCAAACATCAACAAAATTTCTGATATGCTCATAGGGATCCTCATGAGCCAACCCACCAAACAACCCTTTCAATTGTTAGAGCTGCAACATGGTGCTAGTAATGTGGAACACATCGTTCCCTTAAAATAGAAGGCAAGCGAATGGCACCAATTCCACCCATTAGATGAGGGTCATTAACATTCGACTCATTGACATCATTGAGGTTGTCGATGTCATCTTGGTGGCCCACTTGACTACCATTGCTTCCGTTGACACTCATTTCCTCTGTTCAAAACACAAACACACAAACCAAAACTAAAAATAAGTAGATTCGACTATGATTAAAAAGAACAAATTCAATCTAACCAAAAATTCTCAATCAAAACCACTCCCCGGCAGCGGCGCCATTTTGATTAATAACATTTCAAAGACACTTCATCCAATTCTAAGTGTCAATGATCGTTAAGTTAGTATAAAACTCAACTAAATGAGGTGGGGTCAAATCCTACAGGAAGCGGTATGTGTTTGAGAATAAATAGGAAAGTATGAATATGTTCAAATCAACCATAAGAATAGACATTTACGAATAAAAACATAATTCAAATTTGAGGGTGACACGAATGTGAAATAACAAGGGGGGTTTTTGGTTTGAAATTATCAACTACAGCAGTAACAAACAATACTGAATAACAATAATGAGACGATTTCTTGGGATATCATTCGATTATAGGCTAATGTAGATATATGGGTAATTGAAACTATTAGGAAATAGCTATATGTTAGTAAATAAGCTAGACTATAGAGTACGTAAACTTTCTCTAAAATAATTTACCCCGAATCAAGTCGATTTCTCTCGAACATCGACAAGCATGCAAAATAAGAACAACCTGCAATTTAATCCATTCACTCTCTCAAGTTGAATGTGTGGAAAAGGGTTTAGGATTCACTCTCTCGAGAAGAACCCATGACAACCTAATACCCACAGACCATCAATCAATAATCTTAGTTTTGAAACCTCTCTGTCGAGCAAGCCAAAAACACGAAGGAAGAACTGCATTTGCAACTACAATTTTTAAATTAAACCACAATTACTAATTGAAATCACTTCTAAAAAATATTTAAACTAACAATTAGCAATACCCATAAACTAAATTAGCCCATAATCACACCCCAAGAATTGGGGTTTTAGCTAGTCATCATAAAAAGATAAAAATCGTTACCAAATTGTGTTTCCATTAAATGGTAAGATTAATTTCGTCCTTACAATTCTCCAAGTTGAAGAATCTGAAAGACCCACTTTCAATTTTTCAAAAGTGAAAAACTTCAATTCATCAAAGCTTAGGAAAAAGTACTCTCAATACTCAGAGTTCAATATACAAAATTACTCTAATGATTGTTCATAATTAAATTTGATACTAAACTAAATGTTCAAAAATGTATTTATAATTGCCAAATATTTGGTATGAAGGACCATCCGACTGCTCCTTTCTCTAGCCAACTTGGTTTTCACCTTCAGGGCCTGGCACACTAGAACTTTAGGCGAGATAATGTCCATTCGGCGACTCACCAAAGGGACTTAGCGATCACCAGGCTTTTATTTCTTCATTCTTCCAGCTCGCTTTATTCCTTTTTGTAAATTAGTATCCATGCTTAGTTCCTTAATCCATATACCTGGAAATCAAGGGTTTTAAATCAGTTATTTGCACAAAATAAGCATTTGAGGACACTAAATCATTGTAATAAACCCTACATGAGTCCAAATCTCAGACTCATCAACGGACCTATGTCCCGTAAGTGCCATCTGTAGCACACTAAAAATGCAGATTTAGGGATTGTTTTGGGGTCCGGTGGTCCTTGGTGGGTAGTACCTTGACGCCCTAACCCTATAACCCTCATTCTAAGTACGGGAATCATCTTTACAATTTTAACCCTCATACCAAACTCCAAAAGCCTAACACGACTCTAGATCTCTCTAATTTAGTTCACTCATTTCCGGGGTATTACACTACCAAAACACAATATGTAAATTTAGTATGTTCATAAGATATAAACTCAATTGGGTTAACAAAAACTGTTATACAAAAGCACCAACTATTGACAACTAACAAAAAATCTAAAAAGAACATAAACTATCAAACTGGAAAGTCTCACACACATTATTTATTAATACGAGTTTTGTTTACCTTCTTGTCCAATAATAATTGAACTATTGAATCATCACTAGAAGATTAAAGAACCAGTATAACATATCAATTATAGATATATGCAGGAAATGTCCAAATTTCAAGGCAAAAACTTTTCACAAAACTTGTATAAGCTAAAGTGGTAAGAAAAGGTTGTGGATCTGATAATATTGTGCCTCGTGAAGAAATATCTATTGGTTTCAACAATTACTATATAAAGACATATTCTATTGAGGTGTGTCATCTCCATAGTAACTCTACATTGAAGGTAAGAAAAATCATCGAGGCAATGTAGTGTTTTGTGTCATTACCAAATGTGCAAGAAAGCCTAGTGAAGAGACTCCGCATTATGGTTTTTATGGGTAATTTCCTTATCAAGAAAATGCATGTAGCCAAGATTTCATAGCACCCAAAAGTTCCATGGAAAAGCCTCATAGTTCATGTCAATGTTCATCCTCAACATAAGTTGTCTTTGGTTGGCCTTGCAAAAAATATTAGCCATTTTAGAAAAACTACTGAAATTTCTGATATTTATTTCTCCTTGTATTTTCTATGACACAACTGAAGAAACCATTGACCACATTTTCTTTGAATGCAATGTTACCCAAAGTTGTGATCCAGAATGTTATACTGGATAGGTAAACTTAGACTGATCGAAAGCTGGCAGGGAGAGGTCACTTGAGCATATAATGGAAAAATAAAAGACTCAAGAAAGTGAAGCATCATTGGCTGCCTATTTTCTATGGTAGTATCACTAATATGGAGAGAAAAGAACATGAAAATATTCTAGGGAGGCCACTCACTACCAGAAGACCAGGGTGGAAAATGAAATAGTTGTCCATATCCACACTAGGGGGACGTTCCTGAAGTCATGGTAGTTTGTTCTAGGTGTGCTCAATCATACGCCTCAAGGTTACCACCAAAAGAAGCCGCAAGAACTAGAAGGATTGGAGCTCAAATGTTATACCAAATTGATTAGCTAAAATGTGGTGGGATAGTATTGACATCACTTGTAATAAGTAGACAAAAGTGAAGTTGGTACTTGAAATTGTTTTATTATTTTTTGTCAACTGAAACTTATGAGTCACAGGGGTTAGTCTTGTTTTATTTTGTAGTTCCCACTTTTGTGTTAATAAACATGTTTCTTAACCAAAAACAAATTGCCCTACATAATATTCATCTATAAATATTTTGGTTTGGTTCATCTTGATAGAAAGTTCCATTACCCTATCTTAATTCTAAGTGTCAAGTTCCAAAAGCATGATGTGACAGACTTTAAATACTTGTTTTCACAATCCATCCGCTCTTCCCTAGAAATCCGAGGGGAGAACATCAATATACGATAAAACAAATGAGAAGTTGTTTAAATAGAAGCTTGAATAGTGTTATACTTCACTACTGTGTGTCACGCACCAATTGTAAATATGCACACCACTTGAATCTGTAATCTACACAGTAAATTCGATTATTCTTATAAATGATCTTATGAGACAAAAATAAAGCAAGGTCAATGGAGGTGCCACAAATAATCAATGAACAAATCATTCAATATATGATTACTGCACATAACGATCTGTTTAATTTTGTTCAAACATTAAGTAGGAAGACTGAAACATATCTGGTCTTCTTGTCCAGGTCAGATATTCTTTCATTTTGCAATGTAACTTCTCAAACATATAGTGGTTATTCTGAAATTCTTTTGGAGCCAAAAACCTAAAAAAAATTAAGCGCCAAAAGACAGTTTCTTTCTCCATTTTTTGGCTTTCTGTACTTTCTTTGGTGGGCAAATTTGAAGAAGTGAAGGAAATTGTGGCTCAAATTAACCCATTAACCCAGAAACATAGGAAGTGGAGAAGTGCTCGACCAACCCGAGTTTTGTATATTATTAACATTAATAATTATTTTAATATATTTCAAAAGGGTATAAATATCCATAACCAAGCATCCAGATAAATCAATTCCAAAATGAGTTTAACTCGTACATAGTGTCAAAACTCGAAAATGAACTTTAGAAATAAATTAAAAAATTAAAAGCCATTTTTTGTAACATCCCGGAATATAGTGAGTTGAACTAGTGAGTTCCAGAGCCTTTCGTAAGAGTTTTTGAGTGTTATATGAGAATTAAAATCAAAATAAATGATTCCCATACTTAGAAGGGAGGTTTTAGGGGCCATAAGTCAAGGTACTACTCCCCAAGGACCACCCAAGGGGTCCTTGCAGGGGACCCCAAAAACAGTCGCCAATCTGCAAATTTTGAGTGACCTACGCCTGGCCATCTACGGCCAGTAGGTGGATCCACGCCCCGTGGGTGGGGGTCGTGGGTCAAGCCCTGTTAAGGCATGCAATATTTATGATGCAGACTCCATTCAAGAAGCAGCAACACGCTCCGTGAACCCACCCACGGTCCGTGGGTGGTGGTTTCGTGGGTCACTGGCAGTTTTCAGTTTTAGTTTTTAAGTTGGGACTTAGGGCTTAAATTAGTAATTAATTAGTGGCTTAGGGAGGTTGGTTAGTTAGTTAATTAGCCACCTATAATACCTAATAGACCCCTAATACTAATTCATAAACTCATTCATCTACGACCCCAGTTACTCTCAAGAAATTCTCTCTCTAGGAGCAAAGAAGAAGAAGAAGAAGAATAAGAAGAGGGAAGAGGGCAGTGCTTCTCCATTGATTCAAGATTTCTTTAGGGATTTGAAAAGAGGTATGTTAAGATTATTCATATATGGGTTCTTTCACCCATAGATCCCCCATAGTTTTCCCCAATTGTGAAGTCCAAAAACCCAATTCTAGCTAGGGTTGTGCTTACATTGTGGGTAGGGTGTGGGTATGATTCCAAACTAGAGGATACTACCCAATTATGATTTATTTAGACTTTTTTAATGATATTATGATTATTTCATGTGATTTATATGTTGAACCCTGATCTAAGTTGATGAATGTGATATTTGTGGGTTTATGCCATTAGAGGCAAAAGTGAAGGTTCTAAAGGGATCTTCTTAAATCCATGTCATGTATAGTAATTGATCAAAGTTAGGATCATGTAATTATGAATTGAACTAGACTCTATTGTATATGATGAATCTTGACATGTAAAGTTAGATTAGAACCTTTGTGATCAATTGTGACTAGAATTACCTAGTAATGAAAGATGTGATTGAAATACCTTGAAATCTAGGTATAAAGAAGAGATTAAGAAATAAACCTTGAGAGTAAGGTTGTGATCATAATAGCTAGGGATTTAGGGTGAAGATAATGTGATTAACTATTGATGCTAAGGCTTTGAGAGTAAAGTCTAAAAGAGAATAGAAGTCTAATAGGTTGATTGTGGTGAAAGGCCTATACTCACCTAACCTACCTTATGATTGCTTAATAGATGAAAGTGATAGAATTTCTTGAACATGGATTGATTGTCAAGGACATTCCTCCATGAGATATGAGTGTTAAGCAAGGCTTAACAAGTAAATCTTGGGGTGTATGCTTGGTCCCAAGTGGATATTGAACATGAGAAGGAGTGTCACACAAGAGAGGGTCCGGGCGCCAAGTAGAAAGGAGAACCACACCTAGTTGATGTGAGGACTATCCAAGTTAAAGGGGGAACTCTTACGTAGTAGAGAGTGGGTTTTCCCAAAGTTAGGTCTCATGAGATGGAATCCTTCATGTAGTTGAGTTAAGGTTTCTAGTAGCAATCTCCATATCCTATGAACTAAGACATGCTTGAGAAGTATCTCATAGTGTTCAAAAGCATAAAGAAACTAAGACTTATTTAATGAAGTAAATCATAGTGTTCAAAAGTGTAAAGGAACTTAGACATACTTAAGAGAGAGTATCTCATAGTATTCAAAGTAAAAAGGGGCTTAGACATGTTGAAGCTAGTATCTCATAGATTCCATGTTAGTAATGAACTTAGACATCCTTAAGGTACTCATAGGGTTCAAGCTATTAAGAGAAAAGATGTGCTAAGGGAGTACCTCACAGTGTTCTAAGGTTAAAGATAAGGACTAGGTTCCAAACCATGAAGTAATAGTAAGAGGGCCTAAAAGTGATACTTAGCATGATTAGTAGTATGGGATGCTATGATTTCATTGCACAAGTATGATTTAGGGTTACTAAAGATAAGTTATGAGATAGGATTGTGCTATAGTTGCCTTCCTATCTATAGTTGACTAAAGGTGAGAGATTTCATTAGTTATGAGAAGTTAAGTTTATAATGAGGCCAAAAGAGGATGAATATAACTAAGATGACTTCAAGGTTATGCTTAGTGTTAAGGGTAGTATGGGATGCCTTTCATGCATTGCACAAGCGTGCTTTGAGGTTACTTAGAAGTATGGTGCCCTTATGGCATAGAAAAGCTTAAAGAATTAAGCATGCATATAGACTATGATTAAAATGACAAAAAAGGGATACTTGGCTTGGGTAGTAGTATGGGATGCTATTCTAGCTTTGTACATGTATGCTTTTGAGGTTACTTGAGAATGGTGATATTATGGTATAGATTACCAAGGGTCGATTATGCTTGTATGATTATGAATTATCTCCTATGCTCATTAACTATGTCTTATGTTGACTTATGTTTATATGAAGCTTATGTTGGAGACCATTCTATGACTATGATGATTATGTTATAACTATGTTATTATCTCTTAAGCTTATGTCTTATGTTGACTAACCGTTTTAAGATGCTCTCATGTTAATATGTTAGCTTTCATACTTGGTACATTTTGTACTAATGCATATTGCCTACATTCTAACCAAATGTAGGGTTGGAGGCTAGGTTTCTAAGGTGCAAGAAGACATGAAGAGTTGGTGAGTCCTCATAACTTCGAGGACAAACCTTTATTTCCCTTATGTCATTTCTTTATGTTTTAGACTTTGTATGGGCTGCGTCCCAAAACTTTATTTCAAGAGTTAAATATATAGTTTGAGACAAAGATGTAGTAAAGAGTTCCACTTGTTTTTATGAAAATGACTTAGATTGTAAAAGTTTTAAATTGTTCCATATATTATTTCTATTGCCTATGTTATAATGATAAGGGCTTCTATGAGACCCCTTCGGGGTCAAGTACTCCATGTTACGTCTAGGGGGTACCCCTGCGTCGTGACATTTTTAGAGAAAAAAAAGGTCGCCTAAGAATGATAATAATCTTTCTTGTCTGTTTGAGTGCACATCAATCTTTGTGTTGTTTAGCTAAAATTTTGCTCAAGAATTAGCAGAACAATTATTTGAAGTATGAAATAGATCTAGTCGAATTTACAATATCCAACACTAAGCTGTGAATAAAACAATACAAAAGTATAGATCATAATAGATGAAAGAAGTGGATATCATACTTGTAACATTGAGCACATCTGTAAAGTAAGAAGCTTAGCTGCATGAAGAAATTGGAAGCTCATCGGAGGAAGTAGAAACATTGGCTCATCGGAGAGAGATCCTGGAGCATTATCAGTAGATTAGCTAGGAGCTTCAAAGAGGAGAAGATGAGAGATTCAAACAAGCTTCCATACATCTATCAGATTTTTGGTGTTTCTTTCTAGAAAAAAAAATTACTTACTTTTCTAATTATATAGCATACATTTGTTTCGGCCTGATCCGGGTTTGGGCCAGACCATTTGCTTCTCAACCAAATAAGATTTCAAGCCATTTAGGCTTTAAAATGTAGGAGAAGTTCACTAATTACCAATGTTTGGTGTGTGTATCTCCTTTTATGAGTCTTACGTATAATAGTAATTTATTTTGATTTTGGTATTTAGTGTTCTAACTTCTTATTTTGAAAGTTATTTTTTAATAATTGTTATTGATTTTGTTGTTGATGCGGTTTTGTATATTATTTAATTGACGTTTGTTACATATTGTTTCATTATGTATGATATGCATCGTATTGTATTATTTTAATGAATACAATATTTGGATTGTATTATTTTCATCGTTACATAATGTCGCATATCAACAATTTGAATGATAACCATACAAGAAAAATAGGGTAAGGGGTAGAGCTTCTATAAAAAGTTAGGGTGAATAATAAAATAGGATACATAAGTAAAGACAAAATGAAAAAAATATTAAAGTAACTACGCGATCACTCCAAATTGGGCGCTAACACAAAATGGGAGTACTTTTCATCATGAAACTATTATTCAAAATTCCTTAAAAGGGTGGAATTTTTATGAGTTAAGGTCAATATATATAATGTGATCAATAGTTATAAATAAATGTTTCCATATGAAGACAATGTAGAATAAGTAAGGTATAATGTAATCACTAGTATGGTATGTAATTCAAGTAAAATTATATGTTATATTAGTTGTGACGACAAGTTTGTTTGTAGCTAATGTATAGAAATTTAACCAAACAAATAGGTCAAGTTGTGTAAATACATACAAATTTAATTATAATAGGATTAAGTTTGTGGGAATTGGTTAATTAAATTAACTATTATCTTGCTTCTCAAGTACTTTTCATGACTGTTTAGTTTAGTTGCAAGGATTCTAATAGGTTACCATCCATCTATATTCAAAATTAAATTTAGAATTTTGGATTAAATATGTTTGATGTTTTAAGCGACGTCATATACCTTTAACATGTTTGATGTTTTCTTCAGCAAGGTGGGAATCATAAATTGTTCAAAACCTTTAAATTGTAGTATGATTGTTCTTTCTTCAAACTTTGGTGATGAAACAGAGCATCTATATCGTAGAGCTTATGATGTTGTACATCTATATAGCATGAATTACACCAATCATCTCTCGAACATCAATGATAATATTTTCATCCATCACTAATGCCATGATTTTTTCTCTTTAATTTTTTTTAAATGGACCGGGGTAACGTTGATGTGGTGAAAGTTGTAATAGTTGAGATCAATGATCTTTGTGGCTTCATCTGATCACTTTGATTTAGGAAGCTCAATGACCTTGGGCTATTGTCAAATTATCATATGCTTTGTTTTTTTTTAAAATACCTAATATTTGGTGTATTCTTAGCACTTTCTCAACAAAGGTATATTCTTTTTATATTAACTTCTTTGACCTTTGTTTTGCTCTTAATAATTTTTGTTCTCTTTTCTTTTTTTGTTGTTCATTGCTTGCGTTTTCAATCTTGAAACTTTGTTTTATATTATCTAACTTATTTTGTTTGGTCATTTTTTTGAATTCTCGCATCTGGACAATCTCTTTATTCCTCTCTCTATTATTTTTAAAAAATTGTACTAATTAGCATAAAATACACGTACACGTGTCTAAGAACTTGTAACACTCCGTAAATGTGTAGACTTTACTAGACCTAAAACGAAAGGGGTAAGAGTCAACAAAAAGGGCAAGGGCCTAAACTACCTAGGAATAATGAAGGAAAATTTTAACTCCCTTGGACAACTCGGTGAGGGGCAGCACCATCGCCAAATTCACTTGGCGATTAGCCAAGTGAACCTCCCTCGTCTAGTGGGTAGCCCCCCCCCCCGCTGGCCTAGCTACTGGAATATTAGGCGAGCTAGGTCGGGGATCACCAACCACTTGGTGCATCTCCCAAAGTCCCTCCCCATCGCCCAAGTGATCTGCTCCATGAGGGAGCATTCTGGAAATTTAGGCGAGCCAAGGGACCATAAGGTGTGTAGCCTAGTGCCCTTGGCGACCCAAGTCGCGCAGGTTAGGTAAGTTTAAGTTAAAACTTTAGGGGTCTTTAGTTATTCTTCCAAAATTGATCCAACAATGTTTTACTCATTCCCTAGTAAGTATATAAGCTTTTTAGACTCAAATTTCTCCCAATTAAGTCACTTTCATATAATCAAAAAGAAAATACAAAACTTCACCTTCCTCACAATATTTCTCTCTCTAAAAACTCCAAGAAGAAGAAGAGTAGAATTGGAGCTAGGGTTTGAAGAATTCAAGGATTCTTCCTCAAATTCTTTGAAGATTCATTTTCAAGGTATGGTTGTTTTTCATCTATGGGTAGCTTTCACCTATAGAGTTCCTTCAAAACTTGATTTCAAAGCTTTTGATTTCCCCAAAAATCTAGGGTTTCAGTCAAAGTCATGTGTTCCTTTATAAAACGTTTCCAATGGTGGATTTATGATGGATTATGATTGAATTGATGATTTATGATGAAATCCCCCAAAGAACCCATGAATTCCCCATATTACTAAATTTTGATTTCATGATGTGGGTTGATTTATTATAGTAGCATGTGAATAGATTATGTTTATATTGATTGAGTTTATAGAATCATGATATTCTCCATATCAAAGGCAGAAATTCTAGATGTTTGGGTTGAATGTGATTCATGGTCCTTGAAGGGAATATTATGAGAACTGTACATGTTTATGAAAATTATGTATGAGCTTATGATTCACTTAGCGAGTGACGATCCTATGACTATGGTGTAATTGTGGTATTGCTAAAAGATCATTCTCCTTATACTCATACACAAAACTATGCATGAAATGTCTATGACTATGATAATATTGTTGTGTTGATTGAAAGGCTATATTCCTGAACACACTATGAGCATGATGTGAAAGGTTTACTCACATATTAATGTTTCTAATGTTGAAAGGCTATTCTCACCTATTGAACATATGAGCTATCATGATACCATGTTGGTTTGAGTGCTAGGGCATTCTTTCATGAACATGAACCTAAGTTAAGACTTAACATGATTATTAAAGGGAATTATGCTCAGCATCGAGTGGATATGAATATGAGATGAACGCTTTTACGTCAGGTAGTCCGGCTTTCCAAATGGGTTCCTTTTACGCCAGTTAGTCCGGTTTCCCAAAACAGTTATCTCATGAGATGAAAACCTTTTACCTCAGTTAGTCCGGATTTCTACTAGCAATATCCTTATCCCATAACTATGTGTCCACATAGGTCTTTAGCTAGTGGATCCACCTAAGCTATCAAACATGAGTTCTACCTTAGGCAAGTAGGACACCTCTTTTCGGTGTGGGGCAGTACACCGGATTCCATGTACTTCACATGGTCTATGTTGCTTAACGTTATTTCCCTACAAGACAAGAATATGAATTATGACATGAACATGAACAGGAACTATACTTGTGACTTCTCAATGAGCTCTACTTAGTGTGAGTAGGGGTATGGAACTTCACTCATGCATTGCACGAGTAGGCTTTGAAAGGGGTTACGGTGTGGTTTTATTATGCTATGAATATATATATGAATTTATGCATTTATGATATGGATTGTTGCTAAGAGTGGCTTTCCTTGTTACAAGTTAATGAACATGAATGTTTCCTTGTCTATGAGTATTGGTTATGGATGAGGTCAAGGTATGATATGCATGATTATGGTGGCCTAAAAGTGGTACTTAGTATTAGATAGGATTATGGGATCTTATCTATGCATTGCACAAGTACAACTTAGGGTTACTTATGAGATGGTTTGACTTATGTGTTTACACTAATGTGTATGATGACTCTTAAAGTTGACAAAGTGTATGGTTTCAACTAAAATGTCCCTTTTAGCATGTTTTAAGGATTTTTATGCATGGCTTCCATACTTTGTGCAATTTTGTGCTAACCCATATTTTCTACATTTTCTATAAGTGTAGGGCCCAGATTTTGAGGTGTGTCCCATTCTTGTGCAAAAGTTTGGATCAACTATTCTCCTAGCTAGTGGTGAGTCCTCATGAATCTGAGGATGAGTGAAATAATGTTGTTCCGTTTCTTTCATTGTTGTATTAGACTTTAGGATTTGTATTATAACGGTTGTGACCCTATTTTGAGACTTCGATTGTATTAGATTGCTAAATGTGACAATGTCTAGATTTCTTCTTTGCTTTTATGAAAAATTTCTTAAGGATTGAAAATGTGTTTTAATCTTCGTTGTTCTTAACTTATGTTATGATATGATAAGTGGCTTACATGCAGGAGTGAACCTACGTGGATTCCAGGGGGTTCACTCGAACCTCTTGGTAAAAAATTACATGGTATATATAAGGTAGATTTTCTCTATTTTTGTAGAGATATATATTTTGAACCCCCTCAATAACAAAAAAAATTGATGGTTCAGTGGCAAGAACCCTTGAAATTAAGTTGTACGTTATAGGTGCGAATCCCAGTGAAAGCGTTTATTTATTTTTTCAGTTCAGTTTTTTTACCCTTTTTTTTTTACTTTAAAAAATGTGCTTAAATTTTGGTTTTAAACCCAAAAGAATTCAAGGTTTCCATTTCTAAAGGCTTATTTACACGTATATACTTTTATATTTCAACCCGCTAAACAAAAATCTTGTGTCCGTCACTGCTTACATGGTGCCTTTCGGGGTCCTATGTGCCATGTTATGTCTACGGGGTGCCCTTGGGTCGTGATAGAACTAGTATGAAAAAACATATGACTTGCCAAAATAATAAAGCTAGTATCGATTTTAAGTTTATAATGTACTCTAAATTCAAAATTATAATAGGAATATTTAGTATTCACAAAAAAGAAAAAAATAGCAAGAACCAAAAAACATTTTATTAATGACATCTTCAAAAGGATTTAAAAGAAAAAAATAAAGTGAATTGACTAAATTTGAATGTTATGTGTAATATAAAGATCTAAAGGAGAAAATAAACTAAAATAACAAAATTCAGATGTAATAAATAAAGTTTATTTTAAAATTAAAAAATAAATCTAATTGAATGATAAATACCTAATTTATTTGTATGTCCATATCATAAATGAATAAACAAATTTTAATGTGATTAGCATTTTATTTCCAAATAACATTAGTTACAATTTGGTTCTTATTAAAACTAATACCATAATTTTTAAAATTAATTATTTTAATCTTCTCTGAAAGAAAAAAGGCTACCCCTTTCATTAATTAAGGGATTGTGCGTGGTCTCTTGTTTTTCTTTCAGATGTGTCGCCGCAACTGACATCCTTAGACGCTGCATCTTTTTCTCTTCGCCTTCTTGGTTTGTCGCCATTAATTCTCTCTGGTAACTCTCTCGTTTACTTCAATTTAGTTCTCTCCTTAAACTTTGTTGTCCTTTTCCCCTATATTCAATAGAATATTGAGTTTTCATTTATAAAGTGATTTGCCATAAGTAGGGATGAAACTCAATCTATTAAATAATTTAATGAGGCAGGACAGGTAATGGGTCTAAACTATCAACAACAAATAATAAACTAAAGGTTGCAAGTGTGGGTTTTCTTTCTTTGTGTTTGTTGGCGAGGCTGAACGTTGTTAGCCATTGAAATGTAAAATATTACTACTTTGATGGTATAAATTGTAGTAGTAACTTAATTCAACCTCTTGAAATATACCCCATGATGTATATTCAATATACTCCTATGTTGGTGTCTACTATGCTCCTTGACCTATATTGAGGGGTATAGTAGACACCAACATCGGAGTATATTGATGTCTACTATGCTCCTTGTCTTTGATGGTATAGAGGCAGTCCGTAGGTTGGAGACTTAGTTGATTGAAAACCATGGATTCCAGCCACAATACGCTATCCCCGAGCTGAGTGAGAAGAACTTCTGGAAGATGTTTGATGGAGGCTTGTACAAGCACTGCAGAAGAAAGTACAGAGCCATTGGAACCTTCATGAGTGTGTACTATAAGTCTAAGAAGGGAAAGAATACCGAGAAGGGGGTGCAGGACGCTCAGCAAGAGACGACTGAACTTGAGACCCCAGAAGTTGACGAGCCTGCAGATTGATCATAGACTAGTTAATGTTCATGGCTTTTTTGCCTTTCTCATTTATGTAGTTGTGATTGTCTGAATTCTGTTAGTTTTATTGGTTTGTTTGTCATTGCACCTTTGAACATTTTCTAGCCTTGAGATATTTTATTTCAAAAAAATATAGCAGCCACAAGTGCCAAAACACAGATTTTGTTACATTATCCACTGCGGCTGCCAATTGCCTCTCATTCAGATTTTGCTCCTTCTTGATAGTAGCAGCTTCAAATCTTTTTCATTCTGTTGCAAGCTGTTTAAAATTCTACACTTCAGAACCACTTGATTCATTCCAAATTTGTTTTGAATTACTCGCGTCAATCAAAGATGGTGTAGAATGATCTGAAGTAATTTATTCCTTGCGTATCGTTACATATGGAGAAATATTTGTGGAAGTGCATTTTTCCTGGTCATCTTTGCCAAAAACCTGGTCTACATTCGTTTCTCCAGCTTAATTCTGTATCAATTGTCGTCCAAAATTTTCGTCTCGCAACACATCAAACTATGTACCTTCAGCTAAACAGTTACTTCCATCAAAATCAACATGTGCATCAATTTGATGGTGCAACTGGTCATTTGGAGACTAAGAGCATCTGCTACCACATTAGCTTTATCGGGGTGATAAACAACACTCATGTCATAATCTTTCAATAACTCAAGCAAACTTCTTCGGCGAAGAATTAGATCTTTTTGGTTAAATACATATTGCAAACTCTTGTGGTCGGTAAACACATCTACATGAACTCCATACAAATATAGTGTCTCCAAATCTTTAAAGCAAAAATGACCGCTGCTAATTCAAGGTCATGAGTAGGATAATTCTTCTCATGAATATTAAGTTGCCTTGATGTATAGTAAATAACTTTCCTGTATTACATAAGCACTCACCCTAGCCCAATTCTCGATGGATAACAATCAACCACAAAACCATATGTACCTTCCGGTAAGGTCAACACCGGAGCAGAAGTAAGTCTATCTTTCAACTCTTGAAAACTCTTCTCACATAATTTGAACCATATGAGCCTAGGCTTCTTTTGAGTCAATATCGTCAATGGAGAGGCAATTGAAGAAAGTCCCTCAACAAACCTTCTATAGTAACCGGCCAAACCCAAGAAATTTTTCATATCAGAAGTAGTTAGAGGTTTAGGCCAACTCTTGACAACATCCGTCTTCGTAGGATCTACCTTAATACTCTTACTTGAAACAATGTGATCAAGAAGACCTACAGACCTTAGCCAAAATTCGCATTTGCTAAACTTTGCAAAAAGTTTTTGATCCTTAAGAATTTGCAACACGATCCTCAAATGATTAATATTTTAATCCTCACTCCTTGAGTAGATCATATTATCATCAATTAACACAATCACAAACATGTCAAGGTATTGTCTAAACACCCTATTCATCAAATCCATAAACGTCCGCGGAGCATTAGTCAACCCAAACAACATTACCAAAAACTCATAAGGACCATAGCAAGTTCGAAAATCCATCTTCGGAATGTCATCTTCTCTCACCCATAGTTTGTTATAACCTGATCGAAGATCAATCTTTGAACCTTGAAGTTGGTCAAACAAATCATCTATCCTTGTTCTTAATGGTCACCTTGTTCAACTGACGATAGTCAACACACATACGAAGAGAACCATCCTTCTTTCTAACCAACAAAACTGGAAAACCCCATGGAGAGATAATCGGTCAGATGAAACCCTTATCCAACAAATATTTCAATTGTTCTTTCAACTTGGAGCCATACAGTAAGGAGGTATATAAATATGTTGCGTATCTCGAAGAAGGTCAATACCAAAGTCTATTTCCCACTCGGGAGGAATACGGGGTAGATCATCTGGGAACACTTCGAGAAACTCATTAAAAATGAGGGACCAACTCGAGAGTAGGGGTTTCAGAATCTACATCCCTCAGCGTAACTAGATGGTAAATTCAACCCAACCCATACAAATAATCTTTCAATCTTTAAGATAAGAGACATATTAACTGTTAGGCATAGAAATTTCCCCCTTTCACTCTAGGATAGGCTCATTCGGGAACTAAAACTTAACTACCTAAGTTCTACAATCAATAGAAGAATAACACGAGTGCATCCAATCCATACCAAGAATAACATCAAAATCTAGCATATCAAGCTCTACCAAGTCAACTAGAGTAACTCTATAGGACAAGGAAACATGAAACTTTGTATAGACCCTTTTAGCCACAATAGAATCACCAACAAGAGTAGAGACAGAAAAAGGATCTAACAACACATCTTTAAGAACGTCAAACTTCATAGCCTCATATAGAGTCACCAAAGACAAGGTAGCACCGGGATTAAGTAAAGCATAAGCATTAAGTTGGAAAACTTTCAATATACCGGTAACTACATTGAGAGAACCCTCTTGTTCACCACGAGTCTGAAGTGCATAGAAATGGTTTTGATTAGGTGAATTGGAACCCGAACCACTAGGAGTATCTTGCTTGCCCTCTTTTCCCTTAGACGCAAGCATTGGACAATCCCTCATTTTGTGACCACGCTTACCACAATTAAAGCAACCACATGAGCCAGCAAGGCACTTACCCTCGTGTTTCCTTCCACACTTAGTACACGTAGACATGGGAAATGAAGATACACTACCATTACCTCTTTGAGGCTTAGGGTTAGACATCCTATCTTTATTGAACTTAGGAGGAGCATGGGAGGAACCTTAACCGGAAAACCTT
This sequence comes from Solanum piurae, assembly GCA_029582685.1. NCBI lineage: Eukaryota > Viridiplantae > Streptophyta > Magnoliopsida > Solanales > Solanaceae > Solanum > Solanum piurae. The sequence continues at coordinate 47,503 of JAJOOO010009068.1, forward strand.
TGTCAAAATCTAGGACAACCATGTCCATCGAACCTTCCATGAGAGAAATTTCCATCACTGGTCTTAGCCCTTTTTGTCTCCCTAGACTTTTCCTTAAGTTTCTCCTCCTCAATTTGTTGTGCATGAACCATGAGACAAGAGATGTCCATATCATTAATGAGCATTGCAGTTCGTTACTTGCTAACCCCCATTTCTGACACACCTAATATGAACTTACTCATCCTAGTCCTTGAATTGACAACCATTGTTGGAGCGTACTTAGACAATTGTGTGAACTTTAGAGAATATTCCCTCACACTCATACTCCTTTGTCATTGGTTAATTAACTCAAGCACCTTCACTTCCCTCATCTCAAGGGGAAAGAACCTATCAAGAAAAGAAAACTTAAACTTCTCCCAATCAAGAGGACCCGCATCTTCCGATCTCCCTTATTTCCATTAGTTATACCAAATTTGAGCCACACCTCTTAGTTGATAAGCTGCCAACTCCACCTTTTCCACTGGTGTAACTCCAATGATAATCCAAACCTTATAGACCTCATTAATAAACTCTTGAGGATCTTCCTCAACCCTAGAACCATGAAACTCCAGAGGATTCATCCTAGTGAAGTCCATCACTCGTGAAGCCGTTATACCCACATTTGGGTTCACGGGAACCGCAACGTCCATATTGGCTTGGGCCTTCATGGCTTGAACCAACACTTGAAAAGCAGCCCCAAACTGTGCATTAGTCTTTTGGTCGACCAAAGAATTGGCCAAAACTTGAGGAGCTTGGGGATGAGCTTTATGTTCCTCATTCTCCATCACGTTCCTTCTAGAATAAGCTCTCTCGGTAGCCATATCCTGAAGAACATAGGGTAACGATTAGGAGAGAGAGACCTTATAGAATTAAACTCTACCCCATGACTTAGAGTAATAAAAGAAATGAAGTTTTCTAATCATCTTGTAGCCTCTCATTCATAAATGTGGCGCGCTTCAACCTTATGAACAAGACTCTACTAGATGTGGCTTATGAGACATCATAGGACCATTCTATACTTTGTGCTCTCATACCTAGTTTTCCACGACTTAAAGGTACCCCCTAGATGTAACATGGCATATAGAACCCAGAAGGACTCCATAAAATCCATTTATCTCTCATAACATATGAAATAGAACAATAAGAGTAAAACAATAGTCTGAGTACAATACTTTTATAAAAGAAAAGTGGAAGTCTAAGACACTTGTCTCATCAGTCATCTAATTCAATAGAATGAAATAGGGTCTATCCCACACATCATGTCTAAAATAGAAATACATGAAAGAAAATAAAACAATGAAAGTCCATCCTCAAAGCATGAGGACTCACCAAAGCTCAGAAATCTCGAACTCAACCACTAGCCTCAGAACCTACGACCCTGACTATCGGACCCTACATTTTGGAAAATGTAGGCAAGACTATGCGTTAGTACAAAACAATGTACCAAGTATGATAGTCATGCATAAAACAGTTAAATTATGCTAAAATAGGAAATTTCACTTCATGAAATGCAATTGACCAAGCTTAAACATGATATAAAAGAGTTAGAAAACATAAGTAATAAAACCATGGTCAATGCAAGCTAACATCATCTTCAAAACCTTTTAACTCATATGTGATAATTCTTGAAGTGACCTTAGTTTATTATTAATTTGGGGGATTATCCTTAACCGACATAGAGACCATGTGAGCTATAACATGATCCCTGATATCTCCCACACCGAAAAGGGTTGTCCTACTTGCCAAGGTAAGGACCATAAATCTGAGCTAAAGTGGATCCACTAGCTAATGTCTATCTGAGACAATCATCTTATGGGGGTATATCGGTAAGGGATAAGGATATTGCTTCTAGAAACCCGACCTCTACTCACGGGAGAGCTTCCGTCTCAATATCCTCTCGGTGCTAAGCATAAATCCCACGGAATAGTCAGTTCTTCTTGTTCTTATTATCCATGGAAAGGCATCCTAGGATAACCAATCCAAGCTAGTTTCATTAGGATAACTCTTACTCTATGATTCAATTGGGTGAGAAAGCCTTTCATCCTAAGAACCCTTTCTATGTGAGAAAACCTTTCACATCTTACTCTTATATGTACATGAGAAAATCCTTTGAATAACACATTATGATCATCATCATTGATACTTTACTCTCAAAGCATGCTTAAAACATTTGCATAGATTTCATAAGAAAATGCATAAATCCATAATTTAACTCTTGAGGTTAAAAACCCACTTTCAATCATCAATACTTAGAAAACATGGGTTCGATATGGATTTCATCATTGATTCATGTAAAATTAGTAATACATGCTTAATTTCATAGAACTCTTTCTTTAAGATCAAAATCTCATATCATATGATTCATAACTTGAAAACATAGGGATTACATGGGTTCATGGGGCAAATTATCATAAAATAATGATACTTCATCAATTCATGCATAAGATATCATAATTCAATCATTTAAATCAACAATAAAAAGAACTCATGATAATTGAAGAAAATCCTAACTCAATTGGGGAATTCTAATCATTGAAATAGAGGAAATTGGGAACTCCATGAATGTAAGGAATCCATGGATAAAAACTATCGTACTTTGAATCCAAATGCTAGCCTTCAATGGAGGAATTTAGAGTTGCCTTGAAACCCTAGGTTGAATCCTTCTTCCTCTTCAAGTTCTAGAGAGAGAAATATTTTGGAGAGGAAAATTGATCTTCTTTTGTGATTTTGGAAGAATAAAGTGAATTAGCTAATTTGGGGGTTGAAAATACTTATATAGGGGTCTTAATGAGGGATAAAATGACGTAGTATAGGAGTTAATTAATTAAGAAAAGACCCAACTACTCCTGACATTAACTGCTACCTCACCACCAACAACTCGAGACTGACGAACCGTGGACTGACCAACGGTCTATCTTGCCCACTCATCAGTAAGTTTAGAGAGTTTTGCCTGGACCTACGGATCCTGGACCGTGTGGCGTGGTCCCATAGACAGTTCGCGGGTCCAGCCTTGGTTCATGGAATTGTCAACTTTATGGTGGCTCTTCCACTGACCCACCTATGGTCCGTGGTTCAACCCACGGGCCGCGGTTGACCCTCATGGATGTCACTTGGCAGTTCTAGTAAAATTCTATTAGGCCCTTTCTCGAATCTGGGGTGTTACAACAACCTTAGAATTTGGAAATTGATGAACAGGAAAAAATTGCAACTTCAAAATGTAGTGATTTGCAACCATTGAGACCTATTAATTAGGAAGTTGAAATTTCTAGTTGTAATGAGAATGCAACTGGGAATTGGAACACAATTGTACGAACATAAAAAATTAATTTCTATGAGTATTTGTTCCTTGCCAAGTTGAAGTTAATATTCACATCTTAAAAATAAGTAGCAGGTAACTACTAATCTAGTACAAATCCATTTGAAGCACTCGGGGTGGAGAAAGAATTAAAGTTAGTTGATTCTAATCCCACGAAGGAGAATACGTTGGTTCGCGTTGATTCTGATAATAATATACAATCAGTTAGCAGGCCAATTGGAGTATGTAGGATGCACAGTGAAAAAATTGTAATGTTATGACTCCAACATTATATATCTCTAATCCTGAAGTAGCTAAGATTATTCAAGAAAATTAGGTTGCCATATTGCTCAAATCCAGTTCAGCAATCAAGTCACCCATTGTCACATTGAACATCTCAGCTCATGAGGTATGTTCCCAAAATTTGGATTCCTTTCATAAACATCAAGGTGAATTGGGGAATCTTTTATTGTCCACGATGAATGTAAATGTTTTGTGTGAATGTATGTCAACACTCTTTCAAACTAATTTCACAAATGATTTGATTATTTTGAAAGAAAAAAATAGTGGGATATGAGTGCACCTAGGTGGGCTCATTTGGTTGATGAAGAACAGAGTGTTTCACCTCCTCTTTTGAATAGGAAACTAAGTACACTTGCTCTGGAATTTGTAAAGTACAATTGCATATAAAAAGGAACAAGAGGCATTAGCATCATGATTTAGTCCATTCAAGGCTTATTGTCACGTACTTATACTTTGACTAATACTCTGTATGGCACTTGAAGACTTGCTCGCGACTCTTTCGCAATCTTGTGAGCTCAAGTAAGCCTTTTCAAACTTTGATTGCCAAGAGAATGAAAGAAAGACACAAGAGAGCTTTTAAAAGAAGGCTTTGTATAACTTGGAATATTGCTTACAACTTTCTTGGATGGTTTACAAATTAGAGCCCCTCTATATATACTAAAATACCAGGGGCTAAAGTGTATATAAAAATTGTTACACAAGTCCCTACTTATTTACAAGTGAGTCCCTTGTCCAGAATTTTCTACAACTCTACATTATTTTAAAGACTTTCCATGTAATTCACTAATCTTCAGTGGGCAATATCCATATTACTCTAGAATATTCCACTAAGTACTATTTTCCTACCAATGTATGCCATCCACATTGAAAATTTTAAGCCACGTGGTTCCTAAGTGGAATGATGACATAGTAGGTTATGACATTGTCCCCCACTTGATGTTGCGACAACTGTGGGGGGATTGCTATTGTATGAGAAATCGAATCTTGTCTTCTCACATGCGTGCTATTAGTACTTGGACTTGATCAATGCCCCTGTGCAACTCTTCAGACATCACGTCTCTTTTTTCTTCTAAAACCTCTACACATGGTGGAAAAGTCCCTTTTGCACTATTAACTTTAGTCACACTAGAGATGGTGGGTATATTTGTTGGCTCCTTCTTCTTATGGCCTATGACGAGTTGCAGGGATGATAGTTGAGCTCGTCTCTCTGTCTTTGGTTCCTTAACTAGGGGCACCATTACATGATCCTTTTTTTCCATGACCAAGAGTCGTTGGAGGTAAGGATCGATCATCGTATGCCACTTCTTAAAGAAATCTTGCCCAAGAATTATATTAAAGATATCTAAATGAGCGACAGTAAAATTAGTTTTACCTTGTCACTAGCCTAAGGTGATGCTTACTCTTTGGTCTACTCCACACACTATAGTCGTTGGTGCAATAACATCTTGTGGTTGGAGTTATTTGGACTGTAAGTCAATCCCAACTTTCTTGCAGCGGTCTTCATGGTTTCAATCGTTCTTAATGCCTCTATGAGAAGAAACTCCAAAGATCTGATGATTTCCTTCATCTCATACTCCATATGTTTACACGCCTCCAACTCTTTGCATATGTTGTCATTCTCTAAAAGGGTGAAGTCCTCGAGAGTCTCGAACTTGCGATCGACCTTGTTCAAGTGCTTGCCTAAGATCTCCACAGCTTGCCTCACCATGTCAACCCTCGTGATCCACTCTACCTCGGTCATGGCGTTAATAGACTCCTCACCACGTTCCTCGTCACTCACCGTTATGGGCCAAAGTGGGTGAGATGTCATCATTTTGCTTATTATAAGGTCGATAAGTTATTCCTCACTAATCTTAAGGTGCTTCCTTCCATTTCTGTGTTTCTTTCCACCATCCGTCCTGACGTTAGTGGTGCTAGTAGCGTTGATATGTTCCTCTTTAGACATTCCCTTAGTTTCAACATTTGCTATGATACCACATTGTCACAAACTTAGACTTAGACTAATACAATGTGCGGCACTTGAAAAGTTACTCATGACTCTTTCACGATCTTGTAAGCTCAAGTAAGCCTCTTCAAAGATAGATCGCTGAGATTGAAAGAAAGACAGAAGAGATCTTTTTAAAGAAAGTTTTGTATTACATGGAAGATTTCTTACAACTCTCTTGGTAGGTTTACAAATGAGAGCCCCTCTATTTATACTAAAATCATATAGGCTAAAGTGTAAATTAAAAAAGTTACACAAGTCCCTACTTATTTACAAGTTAGTCCCTCTTCTAGAATTTTCTATAACTCTAGAACATTTCAAGGACTTTCCACGTAATTCTATAATTTTCCATGGGAAATATCCATATTTCTCTAGAATATTCCACTAAGGAATATTGTCCTTCAAATTTAAGCCTTCCACATGGAAAACATGGAAAACTTTCTGGCATATGGCACTTAAGTGGAATTATGACATGGTGGGTCATGACATTATGCTCTTTATTTCGACGATGATTTTTGTGTGAGGATGATGAGTCCACAGTTTGGACTCATTTAGGGCTTCATTTTAATAGAATTAGTGTCCTCAAATGCATATATTATCTCAATAACTGATGTAAATCCTTAATTCCGGGTCTTTGGAGTTTGAGGCAAAGCATGGACACTACTTGGCAAAAAGGAATAAAACGGCTGAAAAGACAAAGAAAAGAAGGTGTGAGGATCGCCTAATCCATTCGGCGTGTCATCGAATGGCCTTTACCTCCACAAAAGTTCCAGTGTGCTGAGCCCTGAAGAAAACATCAAGTCGGCGATGAAAATGAGCAGTCAATGTGTCACCGAATAGTTTCGTGAGGTAGTACTATATCACCCAATGATCCAGAATGCGAAGATGCTGAAGGCAAGAGCTGAAAGACGATGAAGCAGACCAAAGGGCATATCACCGAGTGCATCGGCGATCCCTACTAACTGCGCCGAGTGACCCTTCGCAGCACATTTTTTTGACAACTATAAATACTAGTTTGAATTTTTATCTATGGATGCAATTTCAGATACAACATTTTATTTTTGTAAGTTTCAAGTAGAGAGACCTTGTTCTTCGCTTTTGAAGATTTAAAGACTTCCAATTCCAAGAAATTGGAAGTGGGTGTTAAATAGTCTTCATCCTAGACTCGTTTAAAGTGAATATAAATCATACCCAAATGATGTTACTTCGATTTGGTATCATTTTCTTCCTTTTCTCTATGTCTAGCTAAAACCCCAATTCTTGGGGTGTGATTTTGTCAATATGGGTTAAATCTCCTATTGGGTATTGCTTATTGTTAGTCTATTGTTGTTTAAATGTGATTTCATTTAGTAGTTGTGTTTGAACTTAATGGGATTGTAGTTGCAAATATGATTTCATCTTAGTGTTTTGGCTTGCTCGAGAGAGAGGTTTTAAAATTAAGACTACTAAATCGATAGCCGGTGGTTATTGGGTCGTCATGGGTTCAGCTCGAGAGAGTGAATCCTAGGCCCTTTCCTACACATTCAGCTCAAGAGAGTGAATGGGATAAGGCGGAGGATGTGCTTAAAAGAGGCAACTCAGTGTTCGAGAGAAACCGAGTTGATTTGGTGTAAGTTGCTCGATAGAGAATTTACCCCCACTAAAGTCTAGCCTAGTTACAAATGTTCAGCAATTGATTATTAATAGCATTTACCCAATTGTGTAGTTTATCCCATATTCCTATAACATCGCAAGTTTACCGTCTCCCTATATTCACATCTTTTTGTTTTTGCTATTTTAGTTGTTAATCGACTACAAACCCCCCTTGATAATTGACATTTGTGTCTACCCCTTAATTTAAAATGTTTTTACTCGATAATGTTTTTAGCTATGGTTAACTCTATCATATTTGCACTTAACTCTTAATTCTTAGAAATCGCTCCTTTGGGACTCGACTCCAACCCATTCGGTTGGGTTATATTACTATTGTATGATCATAGACACTTGAATCGAAAGTTGTGTCTTGATTACGCAAAAATCAAAATGGTGCCGCTGCCAGGGAGGAATGTTACTTGAGAATTATTATTTGAGTCGAATTTCTCTTTCATTAGTCATAGTTTTACTTACTTAAGTTTTAGTTTTGTTTTTCTCTGTGTTGCCATTGTAAGCAGATACTTTGAGCATGGCTGATAGAAATGGTGGCAAATTGGCTGAGACTAACTAAGGAGTCGAGAGGGACTTCATGTTAACTGCACTGGTAATTCAGCTGGATGATTTGGCCACTAAAATATCAGAGATAGAAGTCCAATACAAAATAAAAGGGAGGTACATACCCCCTCATGAGCGGAAAAAGTTTAGAGGCAATGAGAACAATCGTGTCGAGGATACACTACTAACCATTCTCCAAAAGATCACTGAGCAAGATAGAATGCTGGAAGAGATGAAGGAGAATATTGAAGTGTTAAATCAGATGATTAGCTCTCACTCGAGATCTATCCAACTGATCGAAATACTCATGAGTCATGTTGTGCCTCAGCTCCACCCAAATGAGCAATTGGGGTTACCCTGTAGCACTAGGGCTAACCCCAATAATAGAGTTTGAGTAAGGACTTGTGTCGTGCCACAACGTTAATTAAGGCGCTTCTTGGGAGGCAACCCAAGGTTTTATCATTTTGATTTGGTATTCTAGAATAAAGGTGTGTTGATTGTGTAGGTTTGAGTGTGAAAAGTGTTTGAAAAATACAGGTGGGCGAGCTAATGTTCCAGTCAGCGCATCACCAAATATGTCGGTGCACCCGATTTGATCCGCCATTTGGCTCAACACAATTTTAATTTGGAGCCTGTAAAACTCGGCCAGCCCATGAGCAACTTGGTGAGTCGCTAACCTGGTCGGCAATCGCGACAAAGTCTGCGGTTTGGATCCCCACATAAATTGGAGGTCTTGTAAAACTCGGTGGGATAAATGACCACTCGACGTGTCGCCGAGTAGCTCAGCAAACACGAGTAATATCATCGAGTGGGCAAAAACTCGACGGTATTAAAGAGAGCCAACGATTTAAATTTCAAACCCTTTCACTTTCCCTCACTTTTTATTTTCCCAAACTCACACCCGCACTCTAGTTTCTATATTTGTTGCATTTTTAGAGTATTATTAGTGTTGATATGCGCTCAGAGTTGTATTTCATTGCCGCCTAGCATTTCAAAGTAATTTAATTGGCACCAAAGATTGGTTTTCTGAACCCTAAACTTAGGCTTTAGTAATTTGTTCTCTTATACAAATGATATTATCGTATTGTTGTGTGCTTGGCCCCTCTGATAAGATTAGATTGTTCAAACGCCTATTTTAATTTAAGAATCTTGCCTATTTTTTATTTTTTTTTGAAATCACATATGCTTGTACGTTGAAATGATTAAATTTTGTGTGGTTGTGCTTGCATGTTGTTTAGTTTGGAAAAACCGGGAGAAGTTTGAGTATTCCGGGGTGATGGGTGATATGGGCCTGAGCTTAATTGAACTAGTGCATGCTTTGATTTTATTTTAGGGGGTTGCGGGGTTGAATTCGAGAAAGTGGGTTGAAGGTAGGCACGTTGGGTCGTTTGGTGAGCTGGGTCGAGCTCGCCAAACCACTTGCCGGTTCGCCTAATGTCCCCATATCGCCTTTAATTTCATGCTAAATGAGTAGTTGAAGTCTGTAAATTTTGGCGAGAATCTTGAGGTTACCGAAAGCACTCGTCGATTCGTCGAAGGTAGTTTTGATCGCCCTTTGTCTTCACCCCTGAACCTTTTATGCACTGTAACTTTTGGGGAACTATCCCTTGCTAGCTGAATGGGATCAACGATTTGCCAAAAAGCTTTTCCCTTCACCAACTTGCCAAAATATTTGAGCCAACTCTTTCGGCCAGCCCGATTCAGCTCGCTAAGGTGATTTGGTGACTCGGTGAGTCCTTCTGCAACTGCTTCTCTATGAAATTGATTAAGTATATCTAACTTTTCCCACTATGATTGCAGACATAGCTAGGTCTAAAGTTGTTGGGAGAAACATGCCACGTCAAGGGAAAGCTAAGGGAATTACACTGAATGAGAATGCAGCAGCATCCAGGGGCAAAGTCACAAAATTGTCCACAACTGGTGGGAAAGGCAAAGGTAAAGGCAAGGTATCTGAGTTATCAGTCAGCATTGGCATTTATGCTGCTTACCTCACCCCATCTAAAGGTGAGGATGAGCATCAATAGCCTCAAACTACAAAGTCTGAGGATGATGAGCTTGTCATAGAACTGAGGGCGGAGTTACGATCTAAAAAGAGGAATGATCCATTTAGGAACATGAATCTGCACCCTACCACCCCTACTCCTCCAGTCCCAGAACAAGCAATGGTACTGGCACCTCTGGTACATGGTCCTCCGCCCAAGTGAATGAATAGATTAAAGATTGAGGGGCTGAGGACAATTCTTGAGGAAAAGTGTTTGTCTATAGATGGGGTTATGGACAGGTACCCGGAGATAATGGATTGCCTCAAACACCAAAAGTTCCAAATATTCACCAAAACCCGTGGTTCTTATATTCCAAGCTGGGTTAGAGAATTCTACAGTGCATACAGTGCATTTATACCCCAGAGGAAGAAGCAAGCAGCAACTTTCAAAGAAGTCGACTATGTGGTTGTCAGAGGCAAGAAGGTAACTTGTGACAGTGATGCTATCAACACATCCACGAGTATTAATGATCATTACCAGTTCTTGATCAGAACAGAGAAGCTGGAGGAGATGAAAAAGTGGTTAGCCCCACTAATTTCACGTAGTACTTCGAAGTGGTTGGCAGAAGGGGCCCCAATTGAAATGAAAGACCTGAACGTTGCTGCAAGATTCTAGTTCAGTTTTATCAGCAGCATAATCATGCCATCCCAGAATGAGTCAATCCTTCGCCTTGCTAAGGCTGCCTGTCTGGGTTGCATCATAAAGAAAACTAGGATAAATTTGAGGATGATCATTGCTTCACAGATGCTCATGCGTGCAAAGCAGTGCCACACCTCACTTCCTTTCCTGGTATTGATCACCGAGCTGTGCAGATGAGCTCGGGTACCTAGAGATGCCAAGAAAGATGTGGAAGGGATTCCCACATCCTCTACCAATACCCGGAGGATCGAAACAGAATATTTAAAGGACCAAGCTTAACAGAAGAAGAAGGTTGTAGACACAGACTTATCACCTGCAGAGGAATCTTTGCCTACTCCGGCCCCTGGGCTTTCAGGTACTATGTGTGTTGTATCTACTGATGCCCCTAGTTTTTCTATTGTTGTACTACCTCCTAGACCTTTTGTTGCTGTCTCCCAAACTTCGATCACCTAGGCGTCATTACTTCGAATGGGACAGCTTGCCTATTCTGCGGATCATAGGGAAGCCAGGCTTGAGACCTCTATTCCTGACATGATTCAGACTGCTTTGACTAATGTTGTGACACCATTGAGCGCTGTCATTGATACCCTTGTGGAAAGGATAGAGGTATGTGAGCGTGGTCAAGGAGCCACCGAGGAGGTGTCGACTTTAAAAACTGTCATTGCTGAGCTGAGGAAAGATGTGGACTACCTGAAGTCCATTGATATGTCCATGGTCTCTTGAATAGTGGAGATTCCAGATGTGCCTGAGATGTCTTCAACCACCGCCGGACATGAGGATTGAATGGAGCAGACAGCCGACCCTGAGTCAGAGGCAGAGACTGATGAGGAGATGCTTGAGGAGACTGAGGGGGCTGCAGATGAGAACCTGACTGAGACTGAAGCAGCCATGATAGATGTGGCTATGCAGGCTTCCCTGGTAAATACACCATTTGTTGTGTCTAGTGGAGCTGACTCTTCCGAGGTGACTCTGGGTACTGAGACCCAAGTCCAGACCGATATACCGGGCACTGATGCCCAAACAAATGGAGCGACTGCTTAGACAGGATCCCCTATTTACCTCCCTCTCTGTCTTTTCTTTATTTTGACTTGTGGATATGTTTATTTGCATTTGAGGACAAATGTTTTTCATTTGTGGTGGGGTGAGGACCACCTTTGTGCATATCCGTTTTGTTTATCTATTTGGTCTTTGTGCAAAATTTGTGTTACACTGCTTTTTGTGGAATGTTTGAGTTTGTGGCTCCTTGCTTTTAATTGTAAATCATTTTTTACCCTTCCAAAAAAAAATTGCCACCCCTTCTGTGTTGAATGTGGCTGTTCTTTTGCAAATTTGAGTATCGGTCTCGATCAATACCGATGACTTGAATAGTTCTCATAATTGAATGAACATGAATATGCGGTTACGATGAGGTCAAATGAAGTTGCATACACAATATATGAACTCTTTGCATCTCGTTGTGACTAGCCAATTATCGAATCGAGTCTCTTGTGATGATAGTTGCATACTAGCGAAAGTGTGGAGTCTTATTTGATTGCCCCGTTGGTCCAGTCGACTAAGTAAGGCAATATCTTGATATGATCTTAGGTAACTTCGAAGAGTGTGAGCCAATTTGACATATACCTCTTTTGTGGCCTACCTTGTGAGTGTGTAAACCTTTTTTGAACACCCATTGAGCCTTACATTTCTTTGGAAGAAACTTGATGAAAATATGACCTCCATTAATCCACTACCTATAATCCTCATGATTTGTGGTTGATTGAATAGCCAACTTAGGCCAAAAGCCTAAATTGGGGGTGTGGTGAAAAGAGAAGGCAAGTCAAGAAGTGCAAGAAAAGTCTCATTTAACCCATGGTTTTGAGAAAAATGGAACTCCTCCATATAAAAAAAAGAAGGGAAATAAAAGAATGAAAAAGTTGTGGAATAAAGCACAAAAGAAATGGGGTTTCCGAACAATCCATGGAAAGTGAATAATGGGATGACTTATGAGAACTAAAGAAAATGATGAAAGAAGAGGAAAGAAAGTGTTGTGAGCACCACATTTTCTGAGGATGTAAGTCACTGAGCCTAAATGACCATACATTTGCACTCAACCCCATTACAAGCCTTGAAAAGACCTTTTTGATCTTGAGTGAGCTGAAACAATTATCTATTGGAAAATACGGGCAAACCTATGGGTGAAAGCATGCATTGTGTTCTTTTTTGTGAGTGTGAGCATTGCATTTGATTTCAGAACTTTAAATTGTTAAACCATTGTATGTGAATATGGAATCATTCTTTTGTGTGAGGGCGTTTGATTTCCTTTGTTGAGCTTGAACTTGCATTTGAAGCGAGTATAGTGAGCTTGAGATTCATTGATAATGGTGTGTCACAACTTGAAACGTTGAGTGCACATTTGATCTTCGCATGAGTAATTTAAGTCTTGTGTGTGCATTCATGATTGAGCCTTGTGTAGCACTGTTCGAGACATCTTTTTTGAACTGTCGAACTTGAGTTTTACTTGAGGACAAGCATAAGTTTAAGTAGGGGGGTGTTGATGATCCCACAATTTGGACTCATTTAGGGCTTCATTTTAATAGAATTAGTGTCCTCAAATGCATAATTTATCTCAATAACTGATGTAAATCCTTAATTTCAGGTATTTGGAGTTTGAGGCAAAGCATGGACACTACATGGCAAAAAGGAACAAAACGGCAGAAAGACGAAGAAAAGAAGGCATGAGGATTGCCTAATGCATTCGGCGAGTCGCCGAATGGCCTTTACCCCTCGCCCAAAGTTCTAGTGTGCTGAGCCCTGAAGGAAAAAATCAAGTCGGCGATGAAAATGAGCAGTCATCGTGTCGCCGAACAGTTTCGTGAGGTAGTACTATATCGCCTAATGATCCAGAACGTGAAGATGCTGAAGGCAAGAGCTGAAAGGCGATGAAGCAGACCAAAGGGCATATAGCCGAGTGCATCGGTGATCCTGACTAACTGTGTCGAGTGACCCTTCGCAACACATTTTCTTGACAACTATAAATACTAGTTTGAATTTTTATCTATGGATGCAATTTCAGATACAAAATTTTATTTTTCTAAGTTTCAAGTAGAGAGACCTTGTTCTTAGCTTTGGAAGATTTGAAGACCTCAAACTTCAAGAAATTGGAAGTGGGTGTTAAAGATTCTTCATCTTAGACTCGTTTAAAGTGAATATAAATCATACCCAATTGATGTTACTTCAATTTGATAGCATTTTCTTCCTTTTCTCTATGTCTAGCTAAAACCTCAATTTTTGGGGTGTGATTTAGTTGGGTTATATACTAACTAACGATCGTTGACGCTTAGAATTGGATGAAGTGTCTTTGATAGCGTTATTCAATCACTTACCAATGTGACTGGCAAAGAATAATCTTATCACAATGTTAATAGCTTCAACAGGATCCAATAAATCTAAGAAGAAACGACGATCTATCAAGTGTTGTTGGATAGATCTGAAGAAGAAGACTCAAGAACAATACATTAGGTTACTTTCGATGGGCTATCTATCATTTTTAATTCACACATTTGTAAAACTATGTTTGAGGTTTATAACTCAACTTTATTGTTGGATTTTATATGTGTGCATTATTTTAAGCATTCTCGTTTGTAATATCATCATAGAGAGTATTACAGACTTTGTGATGATCATAGAATACTTAGTTCTCTCTCTAGCTCTTATTTTTCATCATTCGTTTTAATTTGTAGAGGTTCATTACCTCATTATGATTGAAAAGGTGAGGCCTAGACCCCCTTGCATGTATATATTTCTATTGAGATTTTTTTTTACATGAATTTCATCCAAGCCTATTTAGCAAGAAAATTAACTAAAGTCAATGCTTTCCATTTAAAAGCTTAAAATTAGGAAAACTTACTCAAAGCTTTTTCGACCACCTTCAGAAGCGCTCCAGGCATCCCAACACATGAAATGAATAATATAAAAGCTATGAGAAAGGGGAAAATAGAAAATATACACAAAAGTAAGCAAATGCCCTAGAGGGTCATTGTAGTATGATTGTTAGGGATCTCAGAGAGTAGCATGGATTATCACACAAGTTGATAGTTTGTGGGCTCACATTACTTGGTATGATTGGAGATGCTCCATCGTTTAATTCATCATATTTCCTTCCCTGCGCTGTTCTTGGATCCAAATAGCGCAAGTAGATATTGAGTCGACGTCTTAATCCTTTAATCAAAAAATTGGTTTCGATGCTGATAGAACTTAGAGTTCTTGCTATCCCATAATGGTCGCCACAGTATTTGCAGTAGGTCTAAAGCTTCTAAAGGTAGCACCGGGGATTCATTCCACAACAGAAAAAAAAACCTTAAAGTCAACAAACTTCGAGGAAGTTGATTTGGAGTTGATATTTTTGGAATTCATTTTGATTGTCTTAAACTTTGAAGATCAAAAGTTTGATATGAGAGGTAGTGATTGTCCCACTAGGTGTATGAATTTGTAGACAGTAAAACTTTGATGCGTAAAAAAATAATAATGACCGAAACATATCACAATAATTGTAATATTTAATTTTAATTTATGAATGTAAAAATCTCTATGTATCCTTTGATTCTTCGTTTTGAATATTAATTTAACAAATTTTTGGCTTTATCTTGAATTTGCTGGACTTATTCTTGATATGTATTTGGATTCAAGGTTCATTGATCTTGATCTTGAACCCTGATAAATTTGTTGTTAATTTGTATTTGAAAATTAAAGGGTCTTTAAGTTGTATCTTGAATCTTAATGAATTTGTTATTTAGACAAATTTATTTGAATTTCATAAAATTCAAGTTTGGTACGAATATAAATTCAATTAAATGTCGTTGGTCACATAACAAAGCAAGTACACCCTTAATTGTAACTTTTGATACTATCTACTGAACAAATTAAGAGAGACCGACAATTTTTTTTATAAATGTAATCAATAACGTAAAGTTATTCATGAATTACCCAAATCAGAGTTATTATAAAGATAAGTAAACCTTCTTTTAAATGGTAAAAACTAAATTACAAAAAAGAAAAAAAACCGATCAACATAGAGATTGGGTGTCATAACTAGGACAATATGTAGACTATTCTACGTGCTTTCAACATATAGAGTGGGTGTCATAACTTGTAAAATTTAGGGAAGAAGAGTTAGTTGAAACATAGATGCTAATGTCAACATGTTGAAGATTTACTACTCTATAATATTGCTAAGGCTGATAGGGGTGTATTTGTATTTGATGAGGTGGGTGAACACAATAAAAAAGAAAATAATACTTTCATGGGAAGAACAGAATCTAGAGGCTAGTGTTACCAATGCATCCACAAACTTCTTCTTTTATGTATAGTAAAGAGAACCTATTTTTTTTAATGCTCACTGAGCTTTTCAAAATAAGCATGATATGTTAAAAATTCATATATATTCATTGTTGAACTTATATGCCTTGTTCGCTTACACTAGGCACTTTAGTTAAGCTTTCCTTATATCTTAAAACTCTCAAAGTTTCAGGATGACCTTTCAAATTGAATTCCTTGACTTCATGACAATTAAGATCATAGGAAATTAGAAATCCACTTCTTGTCTGAATAAGAAGTAAATGATTCCTCCAGAGAGTAAGTGGGGATTCAATAGGAACAAGAAGAAGTCTAATTGTGTATTTCTTCATCCAAGAGTCACTTTCTCCGTACTCCTTCATTATCCAAATGTCAAGAGGATCTTCTGTGTAATCAGTTGAACGCAGTGAATAAGGGTAACAAATTAGTATTAGAAACTCATCTAAAACTGAAAGCGCGTAACATGGTCCGTCTTGAGTAGTGCAAGAATTGGGCATTTCCATTGTGCGAAAAATCTCAGTACTTATATCAAAACAAAGAATAACGAAGTCATTTTTTATTGTAAACCAATGAATTGCTTCCTTATAAAACAATTCAGAAAAAGGCGAATAATATATCACGGGAAATTCTACATCAAGTTCTCTCCAAGAATCAATGCTCAAATCATAAATATCACATTTGGAGTCTCTAGGACCACGATTATCAGTAGGAGGATCCCAGTAAACATCTGAAAGTCTTGCAATCTTATAGTCATTAGAAATTGAGTCGAATCCAAAACCAATACCTTCAATGTAACGATAATAACCTATTGGATATCCAAAAGGGCTAGGTGGAACTATAAAATATTTTCTAGTAGTTGGATTAAGTATGACGATGATAAAGGAATCTGTCAAAACAATCAAACCATTGCATGGGCCAATAAGTACATTAAAAATTGTGTCAGATGTAGAGGTTAGATCTGACATATCTAGATCTGGAAAAAGAGTAATAAGGTTATTATTGTCATCACCAGAAAAAAAAGACGCGATACTTCTAAATTGCTCCGGTTCTTCTATGAAGGTGCGGATAAAGAGAATGAATTCATCTTTTGTTGTTGTGATGTGTTTGAGATGAAGTTTGCAGAAAGTGTTGGATAAAATTAGATTGCACCAAATTTTAGAGATACGTTTGAATCGCAAAAGAGATTTCACTGAAAGTCTTAAAAGTACACATATCACCACATCTTGAGGCAATTTCTTCACAATTCTATTGACCATTTTTGGATATAGACAATGCAATGTGGATTCTATCTTTGTGAATGATTTTTGTCTACGTAGCAATAACTTAGGATCTCCAATTTCATTTGAATTTTTTTTCTAAAAGCTATGTTACCGCATCTTCAACACTTTAACAAAAAACTCGTCAAACGTGCGTGTTTTTCTGCTTCTAATGGTTTCCCAAGAAACATTGTCCATTTCACAAAGAAATTTTAAAAATTATGAGGGAATCATTTTTACCTGCTCGGCCACTTTATAAGTACCCCTTCATTTCATATTATCATTTATTTTTATTATAATATGCTATTAATTATTCGTGTAATTGTATTATTTTAAAGGAATAATTATTTTCTTTAATTAATTTAAAAATAATAATAAAGCACTACACGAAAAAGATTATTTATTCGTAGGTTTTCATTTTACTTGTATGATAAATAATTTAATGTGTAGAATTTTAGCTCATGGATAAAAAGATTAGTCAATAATTCTTTTAAAATGGAGGCCAAAAGTGCATGTTTTAAAGCAAATATATGGGTGTATGAAATATTTCAGATAATGATTCTCGTATACTCAAGTCAATGGATGAAAGAAATAATTTTTGATTTTGTCATCACTAACGCTTCTCATTCGTTAAGTGTAAATGCTCTCTACGACTGAGACTCCTTCAACTATTGTAGCATCCTTTAGCAACCTTATTTCTCCAAAACCCCAGATATATCAAGCTCAACATCTGTGAGGGAAAGTTTTAAAACAAAGATGCTAGCCAATGAGCACATAGCAGATTTAATTATGGAAGAAGGTGATGATTCCCCCGATGAGCCTCCTTCGAATGATCATATGGAGCTGCCTGCGTTAACCAATGGTATTAAAACCATTACCCTATCTAAAGAAGATAGAGAACGGCTGCATGCACCTTGGAAATACTGCCTCATCATTAAGCTTCCCAGAAGACGCATCTCCCACCAATACTTAAGAGAAAAAATACAATCATTATGGAAGCCTTCGGAAAACTTTCCACTCATACACCTGGGTCTAGATTATTACATTGTCAAGTTTACGAAGGAGGAAAACATGAGCCAAGCTCTTACAGGTGGCCCGTGGTTTATTAATAGACATTTCCTATCTATCCAACGATGGGAACCAAAGTTTGCCCCCAAAAAAGCTACACCAAAATTCTCTGCAGTATGGGTAAGACTCCCTCATCTACCTGCAGAATTCTATGATGGACTATTACTAAAAAGAATTGGGAACTCTATTGGAAAGCTACTCAAAATCGATGCTTGCACCAGTTCCACACTAAGGGGCAGGTACGCCCGGCCCTGCGTCCAAGTTCCCCTGGAGGAACCAGTCCAAAGTTACATATTAATTGGACAACACAAGCAGGCCATCATATATGAAGGTGAAGGTTTCTTATGTTTGAATTGTGGCAGGCTCGGTCATATACAAAAATCATGCCATTATTATAAAGTTAATTAACTCACAAACTAATCCCTTAACGGAAAGTGCACAGGAGGAGAATACACCAAAACAGAACACGGAAGAATGGCAAATAGTCAAATTCATTGCCAGAAAGCGGCACGGACAAGGCAGGAACGCCCAAAAGGTGAAATCAGATGTACCATCAACAATTTCATCAGGTATTAATGTCAAAAATTTTGCGGCAAATTCTGGTAAGTTTCTCAGTTCCCAAAAACTGTCATTTAAGTCTAAAAGTCGAGCTACTAGTCAACCAAACATAAAATAACTGCAAAAAATAAAATACACAAAATAAAAATAGAAAATTCTTTTGAACAAATCGTCACAGTAATAGATAATAATGATTATAGCTACAAGGAAATTAACATAGAAGAAGATCTAGCAATAGTGAGTGAAAGGATAAGCACATCTAAAAGGAAAAGTTATAGTGAGACACCTTAATCATCAAGAAACTCAGTAGGAATAAAAGAAATAGAACCATATCATTATTATATAACTGGAATACTAGAACAAAGAAAATTCATTATAACTATAAATACAGGCCAAGAAGAAAATTACATAACAAGAGAATTAGTAACAGAAGAAGAGATAAATTCAACAGCA